>JARQOC010002462.1:0-25160 GCA_033576535.1 Allobates femoralis | reverse complement strand
GAGGGTACAACAGTGTCAACCTGTACTATCCGTCGGCGTCTGAATGAAAAGGGACTGTATGGTAGGATACCCAGGAAGACCCCACTTCTTACCCCGAGACATAAAAAAGCCAGGCTGGAGTTTGCCAAAACTTACCTGAGAAAGCCTAAACCGTTTTGGAAGAATGTTCTCTCTTTTTGGGCAAAGGCATCAACATAGAGTTTACTGGAGAAAAAAAGAGGCATTCAAAGAAAAGAACACGGTCCCTACAGTGAAACATGGCGGAGGTTCCCTGATGTTTTGGGTTTGCTTTGCTGCCTCTGGTACTGGACTGCTTGACTGTGTGCATGGCATTATGAAGTCTGAAGACTACCAACAAATTTTGTAGCATAATGTAGGGCCCAGTGTGAGAAAGGTGGGTCTCTCTCAGAGGTCATGGGTCTTCCAGCAGGACAATGACCCAAAACACACTTCAAAAAGCACTAGAAAATGGTTTGAGAGAAAGCACTGAAGACTTCTAAGGTGGCCAGCAATGAGTCCAGACCTGAATCCCATAGAACACTTGTGGAGAGATCTAAAAATGGCAGTTTGGAGAAGGCACCCTTCAAATATCAGGGACCTGGAGCAGTTTGCCAAAGAAGAATGGTCTAAAATTCCAGCAGAGCATTGTAAGAAACTCATTGATGGTTACCGGAAGTGGTTGGTTTCAGTTATTTTGGCTAAAGGTTGTGCAACCAAGTATTAGGCTGAGGGTGCCAATACTTTTGTCTGGCCCATTTTTGGAGGTTTGTGTGAAATGATCAATGTTTTGCTTTTTGCTTCATTCTCTTTTGTGTTTTTTCATTGAAGACAAATTAAATGAAGATGATAATACCAAAGAATTTGTGATTGCAATCATTTTCAGGAAGAAACTGAGTATTCTCTGACAGAACTGCAGGGGTGTCAATACTTTTGGCCAACACTGTACAATTGAGCCAGTCTTTTTCTCTTACTTTCCTCCTCAATCCCTTCCCTTTCCCTTCCTCTCTCTCCTTCCCTTACCCTTTTGCCTCCTTCCCTTTCTAATAAAAATAATAATATGATATGTAGTGAAAAGTAGACAGTTAAAGGCATAAACTAACAACGTCATTAGACTTTGACTAGTTTGCTAATTGCTAACCAGTCTTCCCACCTAGTTAAGAATTTCCCAAAAATATTGTTTCTGATGGCATGGTTATATTCAAATATGCTATGTTGAGAGATTCGTTCAATTAAATCCGGTATAATAGTCGGTTCAATTTTCTTCCATCTTGACGCTATTAATATCTTGGCGGTCAATAAAATATGAGATATTAAAAATCTATGTTGCTTAGGGAGGTCAATTAATCCAATGGATAAAAGAGCAAATTGCAGAGTTAGTGAGATTTTAAAATTTGTCACCTTTAAAATAAGTTGTTTTATGTTCAACCAGAAATTCACAAACTTAGGGCAACCCCAAAAAATGTGCGAAAGTGTCCCCAATTTCCCACAGTCTCTCCAACATGTAGAAGAAAGGGAAGGGTTAATTATATTTAGTTTGGTTGGAGTATAATACCATTGCGATAGCATTTTGTAAAAGGACTCATGAATAGTAGCACACATGGTATGGGAGTAGGACAGAGAGATGGTTTTGGCCATGTGTTGAAGGTCTATTTTGAGTTTTAATTCTGTCTCCCAAGCTGAAAAAAAAAGACAAATCAGAGAGTTCTAATTCTTCGTTAAAGATTTGGAAGAGATTGTTATCCTCTCGAGTACTCCAGTACTTGATGATTTCATGAACACTGGGAGTATATCATTCCAGGTCAAATTATATAAGTATGATCATTATACATACAAACTAATTATTTTAACTGAATGGCGGATATTCCAACATATGACATCTCAGTCCTGTACACATCTCTTATAACTGCACATCTCCATACTATACACGTCTACGTCCTGTACACATTTCTGTTACCCACTGTGGCGCAGTGAAGGGTCTAGTGCTGGATGGTAGGTGTATTGCTCCCAGCATGGTACAACCTGGCCTGGATTTTCCCTAAAGCTCCAGGTTTTCCACGTCAGGGTGGGTCAGGATCAGGTGGAGCAATCAGACATTGATAAGGGAGTTAGTGGAAAACATCAGAGAGGAGCTAGGCTGGTGTAAGCCTGGATGTGCAGCATTGTCTGGTTATACAGCTGTAAGGGTCTGTGACAAGACTCAAGAAACCCTGGGAAAGATACCTGGCGGTCGTCTATGGACTGCAACTAACCACGTCGCTAGTGGTGACCAGGCTGCCGCTTAGTTAAGCCTGTCCTGTGCAAGGGTGAGTCTGAGACCTGTGGTTCTCCAGGTTTGAGTACATTTGTGTTTTTGTTTTCCTTCTGCCACGGGCTGTTTTATAGTGTTAATAAAACACTGAAGTTTGGACTTTAAGCCTCATTACTGCGTCCCTGCCGCTGCCTACCAGAGCAAATCCCTACAATTGGTGGAGAATACGGGCACTGCAGTGAGGCCGGTGTAGTTTTTTTTTGTTTTACTCTGGACTTCAGTTTATGTCCTGGGTCAAGCGTGACGCAGATCCAGTCGGAGAACTTTGCCAAAATGGAGTCCGCGTTAAAAGAGCTTATGGAGACGATGCGACAACAGCATCTGGCTACACAGCAGCAACAGGAGGCCCTGCGTCAGCAGCAGCAACAGCAGCAGGAGGCTATGCAGCAGCAGCTGTTAGTAAATCAACAGCAGCAGGAAACCAATCGACTGCTGATGCAGCACATCACGACCTCGCAGACAATCTGGCCACCTTGGGGTATTCATGATGTCCAGAAAGCAGTTTGTGCAGCGATTCCCAAAATGGATAAATCGGATGACGTTGAAACATATCTGGAGATGTTCGAAAGAGTGGCCAAGAGGGAAAGACTACCCCGGGACCAATGAGCAGAAGTCATCGCTCCGTTTCTGGCCCCAGGACCTATGAAAGCTTATCCAGACCTCTCCCCAGAGCAGATGGCGGACTACACCATCGTCAAGGGTGAGATATTGAGATACTGGCACATCTTGGAGTAAATGTGTTAGTCCGGGCACAGCGGGCACACCAGTGGGTGTTTAACCCCTCCAAGCCGGCCCGGTCCCAGTATTATGACTTGCTGCACTTACTGAAAAAATGGTTGTAGCCTGAGGTACTGACTCCCGCAGCCATGCTAGACCGCATAGTGTCCGATAAGTTTTGGAGGGCTTTACCCCACTCCCTCCAATCATGGGTTGGTCAGGCGTCCCCTACTGATGCGCTCCAGATGATGGACCTTATAAAACGATATGAGGCTACCAAAAAGCTGCAGGGAGGGCTCAGCGGAAGGTGTCAGGAAAGTTCCCTAAATGCCCACCCTTGAGCCAGTGAGCAGAGCCCAGAAAGCCCGCTCATGACTTGTCTGGGGGAAAAAGGATCCCATAGTCTATTGGCAGTGCCAGGAGCAAGGTCATATGAGAGCTGACTGTGCCCACCTAGCTGAGGCCATGGACACAAACTTTGGGTTCCCTGTACCCAATTTTGCCGATCTGATTTGTGCAACTGGCACCCTGGAGGGTCCCAGTAATGGACATTTGTGTAGGGTTGCTGTAGAGGGTACTCCAGCCGTGCCCTACTAGACTCGGGAGTCTCGAGACTTTAGTACGAGCCAATCTGGTGCAACCCGGCGAGTATACGGGACGAAGTATTGGGGTGTTGTGTATACATGGGGACTCAAAAGACTATCCTACAGCACTAGTAGTGATAAATACACCAGCGGGGAGGCAGTGCCACGAAGTGGGGGTTGTATGTGGTCTACATTATGAACTTCTAGTGGGAAAAGACTTTGTTTTCTGTACTATGGCCAACAGTGGTCCCAACCAGTGGACAACTGCAGACATCGGTGGCAACCAAGTTACATTCTCCTGCAGTAGGGCATGAACCTGGTGACCCGAGGAAGAGGTGCTGGTGGTTGGAGTAACCTCCCCTTCAGTGGCGGAGGGGAAAAACTGTCCCATAGAAGTGTTGGTCGGAGATGGGGATGACTTGTCGCTGGGACTTGAATTGTCAGACTTAAATGTCTCTGGCGACAATTTCGGTACGGCGCAACTCCGAGACCCTACTTTGGCTCGAGCGGAGAGGAGCTAGGCTGGTGTAAGCCTGGATGTGCAGCATTGTCTGGTTATACAGCTGTAAGGGTCTGTGACAAGACTCAAGCAATCCTGGGAAAGGCACCTGGCGGTCGCCTATGGTCTGCAACTAACCACGTCGCTACTGGTGACCAGGCGGCTGCTTAGTTAAGCCTGTCCTGTGCAAGGGTGAGTCTGAGACCTGTGATTCTCCAGGTTGGAGTACATTTGTGTTTTTTTTTTCCTTCTGCCACAGGCTGTTTTAAAGTGTGAATAAAACACTGAAGTTTGGACCTTAAGCTCATGTGCTGCCTCATTACTGCGTCCCTGCCGCTGCCTACCAGAGCAAATCCCTACACCACACATCTCCATCCTGTACACATCTCTTATACTTACTGTAAGTCCTCTACTCTGCAGTATGGACTGGAAAGAGCCTCCATCAAGACATTGAAGTGAGAACCAATCCGATGATTATAAGACAGGTCAAGTATTTTCAGTGACTGCTTATTCTTTATCACAGATGCTAACTGGTTGCAGGACATTGTTGATAGCGCCAAGCCAAGCAATCTGTAAAAATAGAAGATGAGATGTGGGTTAAACATCCATAAAACATTAATATAAAATGTATTGATTGTGAAAGTAAGGAGAAAATGTCCCACAGATATTGGTAATATCCATATGCTGTCTCTTGTATACAGCGAATGTTAGTAATGCCAACAGCATTAATAGGTCTACTGACAACAAATCCATGTTGCAGAAATACAGAAACATATATAATGTATATTACTTAAAACCTCACTTTATGGCAAGTTGTAAATCTGTGCTGGATAAATGAACATGAGTTACCAATTACCAACAAAACTCCTTTCTGCTCTATTGCTGCCCTCAGTTTCTGGTACATTATTATTTATTATTATAGCGCCATTTATCCCATGGCGCTTTATATATGATAAGGGGTATACATAGAAAAGTACAATAAACATGAGCAAAACAAGGCACACACAAGTACAGTAGGAGAGAGGACCCTGCCGGTGAGGGCTCACAGTCTGCAAGGGATGGTTGAGATAACAGTAGGAGAAGATACAGCTGGTCATGCGGCGGTTTGGAGGACTGAGGATCACTGCAGGTCGTAGGCTTGTCAGAAGAGGCAAGTCTTCAGGTTCCTTTTGAAGTTTTTCACAGTAGATGTCTGAGTGTGTGGGGGCAGAGAGTTCCAGAATATGGGGGATGCACAGGAGAAACTTGTATCGGTTGTGGGAAGAAAAGTGAAGAAAGGAGCAGATAAGGAGATCTTGATTGGATTGCAGGTGACTGGGAGACCATGTCAAAGATATAAGAAGGGGAAAGGTTGTGGATGGCTTTGTATGTCATGGTTAGGGTTTTGAACTGGAGTGTATGAGCAATGGGAAGCCATTGAAGAGCTTGGCAGAGAAGAAAGATCAGGTAGTAGCCGGGAGACAGATGGATTAGTCAGGCAGCATAGTTTAGGATAGATTGGAGGGGTGCAAGAGTGCTAGAGGGGAGGCCAGAGAGTAGGAGGTTGCAGAAGTCATGGCGGGAGAAAATGAAGGCATGCATGAGTGTTTTTGCAGTTTCTTCATCAAAGAATGTATGGATTCGGGAAATATTTTTGAGTTGGAGTCAGCAGGAGGTGGCAAGAGGCCTGGATACGTGGCTTTAACCCCTTCACCACCCAGCCTGTTTTGACCTTACAGACTTGACCATTTTTTGCAAATTTGACCCGTGTCCCTTTATGAGGTAATATCTCTAGAACGCTTCAGCGTATCCTAGAGATTCTGAGAATGTTTCTTTGTGACATATTGGACTTCATGTTAGTGATAAATTTAGGTCGATCATTTTTGCATTTGTTAAAAAAAAATCACAAATTTGGCAAAAATGTTTAAAATTTCCGCAATTTTCAAATTTTGAATTTTTATTCTGTTAAACCAGAGAGTTATGTGACACAAAAAAAGTTAATAGAGAACATTTCCCACATATCTACTTTACGATCACAGCACTTAGGGGTTAACAGAGCCCCTGAAGCATGGTGGCGGTGCAGGGTACATGTGGCCGCCACCTGCTTCTGCCCTCTGCAGCCTGATCTCCCTGCATGGAGATCAGGCTGCACAGGGGTGATCTGACATTTGGGCACAGCGATCACATAGCGGATCGCTGTGCCTAGCTGTCAAATCACTCCTGTGCAGCCTGATCTTCATGCAGGGGTTCAAACTGCAGAGAAGCAGAGGGCAGGAGCAGGTGGCGGGGGCGGGCACAGTGCCCTGCACCGCCACCATGACGCTTCGTCTGATGGGAGTGATCATCAGATCACATCCCATCAGCGTGGAGGGGGCGATACCCAAGAATACCTGATGGGTTAAATTATAAATCGGATCTTGCATATTTTTATTGATTTGTCCGTATGGAAATAACAGATGACTCAGTCTCCTCATGAGTAAAATGTATTTCATCCAGCAAGATAATAATAATGTTTTGCTATGATGAATCATGAACATATAATATTAATTAGTTGCACTGATGTAATGTCTTATTATGTGTTGGATAAACGTTGACGAGCAATACAATATATATTTCAGAGCTGCAACAGGATTAGTTTGACTGCTGTCACTCTCAAACAACCGGGTAGCTTCAACCCGGATTGCAAATGGTTCATTAAAGGACCTAATCAAATTCAATGTGTGTTCCATAGGAAGTGGTTTTAACATGTATATATACTTTGGGAAAACTGTTCAGTTCATGCTGTAGACAAAGGCCGCTAGTCCGAAACGAGTTCAGCGGGGGACTGTATTCCCTTGTTGTCTATTTTATCGCTATGGATTAACAAATAAAATCATAAGAAAATGAAGCATTCGTCCAGGAGACAGTTTTTCATCATTACTTTGCATTGAGAGGATTCCAGACTTCCTTACCTGGCACCAACAGCTGCACGTGAGTCCTGTGGAGCATACTTCCCCTCCCCCCTTTCCCAAGGATTATCTCACTATTCTGGTTGCTCTTCTCTGAACTTGCTCAGTTTGAGGATGATGAAGGAGAAGGGAAGGTGAATAGTGCTTCACTGAAATCCCTTGAAACCGTTCACAGCCTAATAGGATCGTCCAAATCCTCAGGCTACCTTCACATTTGAATTGTGTCCGCCGCGTACGCTGCGCATGCGCAGGTCAAAACGCCTGTATAAGCAAGCATGTGCAGGATTTTTCATCCGCATGCGCATACGCATGCGTTCAATGTACGCTGTGTAAACCTGCGCTCGTATGCGTTTTTGATCATGCACATGCGTTTAATTAATTGGTCACGATTTCACTTGCCCCAGCTACTGGCACGCCCATGGGAAGTGACTTGAGACCCGTACGCATGCGCATCGTACGCACCATACGCAAATCCTCGCGCACGCTTGCGCTCTCATAGGGCTTAATGCATTTTGTATCAGCGAGTGTGCGCAAGCGTGCGCTTGCGGACGCCGGGAAATTTTATGCGTACGCATGCGGACAGATACGCAGCCATGCGCGAGCAAAAGCAGTGTCTTGCGGACGATGCGTATACAATGATAAAGATAGGTGCGCAGTCCGCATGCGCATTTGAATATTGTTGTCCGCAGCGTGCACTGCGGATGCATACGCAAATGTGAAGCCGGCCTCAGATAAGTCAAGAAAAAAATCCAGCCAGGCGGTGCAATCTTCATTTTTTTGGAAATTTATTTTTGCATTATGAAGAATAAAATATCAAAGGGGACAAGCCCCTAAACGCTGGATGCGTTTCGGTAACACACCTTAGTCGTCAGCATAGAGAGTGCAAATAATCAATACATATATATAGCATTAAAAATCCCACCCTCCCCATAATGTATACATGTGATGATAATTATACAATTAGTGCAAGGTTTGAAGAGAACCTCACAAAACAGCTACACAAAAAAAAAGACATGTTATAAAAGAAAGCTAATCACACAAATAAGATTATAGCAACATATGCACTGATATATTAATATTTCTCCTTAGGTATTTTATTCAACAGTTTCATATGCGCTTTCTTTTACAAGGAAGAAAAACAGTGATAGAATATATATTAATATTTATATTTATAAATCATAAATTATTCCCATCACTGAAAAAATCCTATTAAAAATATGTCAAATCGGTATGTAGATTTAATCCGGCTGGTTGGCGAGTATTCAGACTACCGTATATACTCGTGTATAAGCCGACCCGTGTATAAGCCGACCCCCCTACTTTTGCCCCCAAAACCTGGGAAAATCTATTGACTCGTGTATAAGCCGAGGGTGGACCCTAGCACAAGTATACAGCCCCCAGCAGTGTGGTATACACCAGTCCCAGAGGTAGATACAGCAGCCCCAGTGGTAGTATACACGCAGCCCCAGTAGTATATACAGCCCCAGTGGTATATACAGCTCCAGTGGTAGTATAGACGCAGCCCTAGTAGTATATACAGCCCCAGTGGTAGTATATACAGCCCCAGTGGTAGTATACAGGGCCCCAGCAGTATATACAGCCCCAGTGGTTTATACAGCCCCAGTGGTAGTATACAGGGCCCCAGAGGTATATACAGCCCCAGTGGTAGTATATACAGGGTCCCAGCAGTATATACAGCCCCAGTGGTTTATACAGCCCCAGTGGTAGTATAGACGCAGCCCTAGTAGTATATACAGCCCCAGTGGTAGTATATACAGCCCCAGTGGTAGTATACAGGGCCCCAGCAGTATATACAGCCCCAGTGGTTTATACAGCCCCAGTGGTAGTATACAGGGCCCCAGAGGTATATACAGGGCCCCAGAGGTAGTATATACAGCCCCAGTGGTAGTATATACAGCCCCAGTGGTAGTATACAGGGCCCCAGCAGTATATACAGCCCCAGTGGTTTATACAGCCCCAGTGGTAGTATATACAGCCCCAGTGGTAGTATACAGGGCCCCAGAGGTATATAGCAGCCCCAGTGGTAGTATACAGGGCCCCAGAGGTATATAGCAGCCCCAGTGGTAGTATACAGGGCCCCAGAGGTATATAGCAGCCCCAGTGGTAGTATACAGGGCCCCAGAGGTATATAGCAGCCCCAGCGGTAGTATACAGGCATCCCCAGTAATGCAGGGCCCCCCCAGCGTCTCTCCGGTCACCTGTAAAGGAAGCTATACTTATCACAGTGCTCTGTCCGCGCCCGCTCGCACCCGCTGTCAGCAGCCGACCGGATCCTCCATCTTGCGTCTTCTTTCTTCCTGTTTCCTGTGCTCGTCGCAGGGAATGACGTCATTTCCCGCGACGAGCACAGAAACAGGAAGAAAGAAGACGCAAGATGGAGGATCCGGTCGGCTGCTGACAGCGGGTGCGAGCGGGCGCGGACAGAGCACTGTGATAAGTAGAGCTTCCTTTACAGGTGACCGGAGAGACGCTGGGGGGGCCCTGCATTACCGGGGATACGGGGGCTGCTGTATACCGATGTATACATCGGTATGTACCGATGTATACATCGGTATACAGCACTGACTCGCGTATAAGCCGAGGGGGGTACTTTTCAGCCCAATTTTTGGGCTGAAAAACTCGGCTTATACGCGAGTATATACGGTAAGTATCCACCTGGCTTCTTTCTCCAGCACTGCTCTTTCCATATCTCCGCCTCTTTCTAAATGTGTTATTCTTTCAATCCCCTTAACAGACAGGCTTTTTGTGTTCCCTCCATGTATCCCCAAAAAATTTCGAGATAGGCTGGACATCTGTCTGCGGCTCGCCCTATTTTCCGGATTTGCCGCAGACAGGTGCCCGCCCAATCTCTTTGAGTGGTCTCGTTGTACATGCAATATAATCTTTTTCACACTCATTACATGTAGCCATATAGACAATATTGTTCGTATTGCAATTAGTATATTTTTGCATATGCCAGATTTTCCCGTTATGCGGTTTCTGAAGGTATCGCTGACTTCCATGTACTTACATAAGCCGCAACGATTACCTCCACATTTATAATTGCCCTTTGTTCCAAGCCATGTCTGAGTTTTTACTATTTTTGAATAAAGATGGAGAAACAATATTGCCAACGTTAATAGCCTTTTTTGGGGGGGGCGTGGCTTCGACCTTCATGGAAGCAGTTGCATAACTTCAGGGCTCCCTGGTCACAGACTCACAGCACTTCTCACCCGGTCTGCAATCGATCCCAGAGAACGGTGCAACACCCCTGGAACCCCAGGATGCCTCGGAGCTCGAAATCACAGCCAGGTACCCCCAGGGTCACGGACTATTTCCACAGGGGTCCCCCTCCCTCTCAGGCTAAGATGGCACCAGAGCAGAGGCCCTGCTCTCCCTCCTCATGTTCTAATGGAGGGGGGAGGAGGAGCATGCAGCAGGCATGGATGCACCACTTACAGAGCGAACTATGCAGAGACTTCTATCCTCATTTAGGGTGACAATGCATGAAGATCTCCAAAATATACTAGGAGATATTAAGGAGGTAGCAGAACTCGGGGAGCGTACTGGACATCTGGAGAAGAAGATGGCTCAGTTTGCCTCAGCCCACAATTCCCTGGCTGACAGCTTGGATTCTATGGAGAGGAAGTTTGAGGCTCAGCAGGCTAAACTCTGGGAGATGGAGGACAGGAGCAGGAGGGCTAACGTTAAGCTGAGGGGGATTCCTGAGAATGTGGCTGATTCTGCATTGCCTGATCTCCTCTCCAGGCTCATTCTGCAAGTCCTCCCTGGCACTGCTCCTGCTCTAGTGAAACCAGATCGCATATACAGGATCCCCAAACCATCCCATGTGAACCCTGCGCTGCCGAGAGATGTCCTGGCGTGCCTGCCCTCGGTCAGACTCAGAGAGGATCTCATGCTTGCCATGCGAGGGAATCCGGAGCTGCCCGGCGCCTTAACCAACGCCTCAGCCTACCCTGACCTCTCTGTGGGCACTCTGGCGAAACGGAAGGAATTCGGTCCTGTGTGCAGGACCCTGCGGGCTGCTGGGATCCCGTACAGCTGGGGCACTCCAGTGCGAGTCCGATTTGCGTACAAGGGGGATCGCCATATCTTCACCTCCCCCAAGCTGCTGGATAAAGCTCTGAAAGCCTGGGGTCTTGCTGGTTCCACTGATTCCCAGGCCAAGAGGAAACCTGCTTCCCCGGCTGAGCAAAGGATGGATCCGGAGTGGGATACTGCTCGCTGACACATGATGTGACACTTGGGTCGTATATGTGACTGGGATGTCGCACCCCGCCCTGTTGGGTTTCGTGAGTACTGTTATCCTGTTGGTTGCCCTGGCGAGATGGGGGCCCCGGGTGCTCATCCGCGGGGCCTCTGCCTCCCCCACAGCAGACTCCGGTCTGCCCCTACAGTTTACATGGATGTTTTGTTGTTATTTCCCCCTGTCTCGACCCCTTGGGTCTCCCTCTTCCTGTCCTGGACTTTTACCTGGCGAGATTCGAGACTATCTAGGCTCCCCCTACAATCCACCATGAGCCTTAAACTATTTTCAATGAACGTGAACGCTCTGAACTCTCCTGTGAAACGTTCTCTCTTCTGGTCTGAAGCCCGCAGAAGCGGAGCGGACGTTCTGTGTGTTCAAGAAACTCACCTGCTAAAGGAAGATAACTTTAGAGTCCACCACCGCCTCTACGGCAAATCCTACTTTGCTAACAGCGATGGGAAGAAGGCGGGGATCTTTATTAGATCATCGATTGTTTTTCAGCTTCTAGAGTCTGTGGCAGATCCCGCTGGAAGGTTTCTAATATTCGTATGCAAAATGTATGACATGCTGTTTACTCTAGTGACCCTATACGCGCCAAATGCTTTTCAGATCAAGTTTTTCCGCTCTCTTCTGAAACTGGTAGAGAAACATTCTAGGGGTATGCTGGTAATGGCTGGGGATTTTAATGCTGTAATGTCCCGCCACTCAGATTACTCGGCGGGTCGGGCTGTTGCCAGGGGGGAATTGGGTCGCCTATGAAGGTCTCTACACCTGCATGACGGGGAGCGGGACTATACGTTCTACTCTAACAGGCATAGGTCCTACTCGCGCATCGATTTTTTCTTGGTGGATAGTGGGACCCTGCCTGTCTGTACCAAAGCGGACGTGGGACTCATTACGTGGTCCGACCACGCTCATACCTCCCTGTCCCTCTCCCTGGCGGGCAGACCTCAGGCACCGTACTCCTGGAGGCTCAACCCAGACTTCTTATCACGTGAGCAGATAGTTACAGATATAGAACGTGCGCTCTCTGACTATTTTCTCCATAATGACAACGGGGAGGTCTCTGACGAAACGATGTGGCTGGCCCATAAGGCGTATGTTAGAGGACTATTTATCCAACAGGCCTCCAGTCTCAAAAGGGAAAGAGAAAGGAGCAGAGAGGAACTCTTGGCCCGCCTCCAAGACCTGGAGGAGATCCACAAAATGACCCCCTCTCCCGGAGTGAGTCAGCAGTTGTTTGCTGTTAGGACACAGTTGCGGGCATTTCTGCTGTCGCAGCATGAGAAATGCCTCCGCAGGTCCAAGCTGTCCTTCTACTCCACAGGAGATCGGGCCGGGGCCCTTCTGGCCAAGCGCATTAAGAAAAGGGAGCTTATATCCTCTATCTCGGCCTTGAAAGACCACTCCAGTGTGCTTCGCTCTAACCCCATCGAGATCGCAGATGCTTTCGCACACTACTACTCTCAACTCTAACATTAAAGATGACCCTTCGGCACCGGCCCCGACCCCGGAGGACTTCCAGAGGTTCCTGGGTGACTTGCGGCTTGTCGCCGGAGCAACTGGACGACCTGAACTCCCCTATAACGGACGCTGAAATCTTACGGGTTCTCTCTTCCACTAAACGCCACTCTGCCCCGGGCCCAGATGGTCTCCCCAACGATTATTACCGTACATTCGCCCGCTTGTTGGCTCCCTTCCTCACGAGGGCGTGCAAGTTCTAGCAGGGAGCGGGTACCATCTCCCCCTCTGCCCTCGCGGCAACTATTGTCACTATTCCAAAGCAGGGGAAACCCCCGGACGACCCTGGTAGCTACCGTCCGATTTCACTGCTCAACTGCGATGTGAAGGTGTTCTCAAAACTCCTGGCATGCCGACTCGAGAGAGTCACCCCGTCGCTGCTGCATGTGGATCAGGTGGGCTTTGTGAGCGGGAGGCAGACGAAGGACGGCACGAGGTGCTTTATTGATTTGATTAGTGTGGCTGAAAGGGCTGGGGCCCCAGTGCCCTCTGTCACTTGACGCTGAAAAGGCGTTTGATAGGGTGCACTGGGGTTACCTGGCCTCTGTCCTAGAGAAATTTGGGTTTCAGGGCCCTGTTCTCTCGGCCATTTTGGCCTTGTACTCCAACCCGAACGCCAGAGTGCTCTCCTCCGGATTTCTCTCCTCGGCCTTTTCTCTGACCAATGGTACCCGCCAGGGTTGTCCCCTGTCTATTATCTTTTCCTTGATAATCGAACCGCTGGCAGAATCTATTCGATCAAACCCGGCTATAACTGGGTTTTCCGTCGGTGAGATATCCCATAAAATTGGGCTCTACGCCGATGATATTATTATAGCTTGCACTGACTTAGAGACCTCCCTGTCGGCAGTGATGGACGCTGTGGCCCTGTTCACCAAATTATCATATTATAAATTGAACGCGACTAAATCGTTCATTTTCCCCATCGGTGTCCCGGGCCCGCTTGCTGCCAGACTGCGTCAGAAGTTTCCCTTCGTTTGGAGGGAGGAGGGTGTTCCGTACCTCGGGATCACCCTAACAAACACTCACCGGATAGTGTCAGTTAATGTGGATGCTCTCCTGGCCTCCCTGCGCAGAGAAACAAACACTCACCCCCTGCCAGCCCTGTCGTGGGTGGCGCGCATTCATGCTTTTAAAATGTTTCTCCTCCCGAAAGTTCTATATCTCTTTCGCAATTTGCCTCTGTCTATTCCCTCCAACCTACTAACGCGCTTGCAACGAGCCGTGCATGCATACATCTGGTCAGGCCGAAGAGTATCGGAGAATATCATGTATCTGCCTTACAGTCAAGAGGGAATGGGAGTTCCTAATTTGTCGGCGTACTACAGAGCTACACTGCTTCAAGAGGCCAAGCTTTGGTGGATGGCGAGGGGCACTGGGGACTGGGTGGGTCTCGAGTCCGCTCTCCTTGGGACTGGTTCTCTGCGCCATGTTTTGGAGGCGGAGTGCTTGGCCCCTACGAGAGTGTCCCTGCAGCTCCCCATGATAGTCTCACTCTTGCGAACCTGGAGGGAAGAGGTGGGGAAGCAGATCTCATTATCCCCTAAGGATATAGACATTAGGGCTTTGCCTTTTCATATCCCCTTCCTGAACATTGGTCCTTGGACGCGGGCAGGGATCCGCAACTGTGCGGACCTCCTTAAGTCAGGTTGTCTCAGCCCCTTTTCGAGCCTTTGTGCGAGATTTCCGGGTATAGAGAGGACTTTCTACCAATATGCGCATATCTCACATTTTTTTAGCTCTCTTGGGGGGACGTGGGGGGCCCGCCCTCCCCCTGAGGTCTCCCATTTTCAAAAGTTCCTTTTTTCCCCCACTAAACAAAAAGCTTTGTCGGGAGTGTATAGACATATGACTGCGGCCTTGTTCCCCAATAAACCAAGCTACATGAGGAGATGGGAGGAAGATCTGGGGTTCACGGCCCCGGAGGAAGACTGGTATAAGGGACTGAGGGTCTTACAGGCAGCGTCCAGGTGTGTTAATCACCTGGAAATCCTGAAGAAAATTCATATGAGGTGGTATTACCCTCCGGTGACCCTTGCGCATTTCTCCCAGGATCGATCCCCTCTATGCTGGAGGGGCTGTGGAGAAAGAGGTACACTGGCTCACATGTGGTGGTCCTGCCCCAGACTGGCCCCCTTTTGGGCAGTCATCTCTGGCTTGTTGGCGTCGGTAACAGGCATGCGTGTCCAGGTGTCGCCGCAGCTGGCAATCTTACATGTAGGGATCCATCTCTTTCCCAGGGACTCCAGAGCACTGATTTCTAATGTTTTAACTGCTGCAAGGTTGAGCATCGCAGCTAAATGGAGGGCGGACGCTCCCCCTTCTATTGCAGAGGTCACTGACCGTCTGAATGTGATATTCCACAATTAATACCACCTAGCTTTAGATAATGCCACCAGAAACATGGTGATAGACGACTGGGCACGATCAGGGGTGGATTAAGGGTAGCCAGGGCCCGGGGCTGTTCAGACTCTGTGAGCCCCCCGGTCATGTGACGGGTCATGTGATGGGTCATGTGATGCGTCATCTGATGGGTCATCATATACCTGAAACTGATTAGCTGTGTTCCATTTAAGTAAAAAAAATAAAAGCAAATGAAAGAAATAATGAAAAACCATGCAAAATAAAATGCTGCAAAAACACCCTGTGTGAACAAAACTTAAATACTGAGGTAAAGAAACCTCACCAAATACTTAGCATGTGCACGAGACCTTACAAATACTGAGGTAGAAACTGACCAAATGCTCAGCGTGATAAGTCACATGATTAACACACATGTGCAGATCCATGAAAGCAAAACAAGGAAAAAACAGTGGCATGCTATACATAACATAGATCAGAGGTTCCCAACTCCAGGCCTCAAGGCACACCAACAGTGCATGTTTTCAGGATCTCCTTAGTATTGCACAGGGGTTGGAATCATTACCTGTGCATTTGATCACATTAACACCTGTGCAATACTAAGGAAATCCTGAAAACCTGCACTGTTGGTGTGCCTTGAGGCCTGGAGTTGGGAACCTCTGACATAGATAGAACTATGTATAACAGAGTAGGGGTGGGAAATTAAGGCAATAGGACCTCACACATAGCACCCAGTAGGAGCCCACAAATAGCCCCCTGAATGCAGCAGGAGCCCACACATAGCCCCCTGTATACCGCAGGAGCCCACACATAGCCTCCTGTATGCAGCAGGAGCCAACACACAGTCCCCTGCATATAGTGGGGTCCACACATAGAACCCTGCATACAGCAGGAGCCCCACATATAGTCCCCTGTACACAGCAGGAGCCCAAACACATCCCCCTGTATACAGCAGGAGCCACACACAGCCCCCCGTATACAGCAGGAGACCACACACACAAAAACACAAATATGCACACTAAAGAAAGCAGACAGGATGCATGTGCAGGCACAAGAATTCAAACAAGCATAAGCACGCACAAAAATGCAGATAGGCACATGCACAAGAACGCAGACAGGGAGCAAATGCAGGTACAAGAATACAGGCACAAGAACGCAAACACACGCATGCACAAGAACACAGAAAGATACACATGCACAAGAACGCAGACAGGCACATGCACAAGAACGCAGACAGGGAGCTGCTGATGGCGACGGACGCGTAGTGAGGAGCCTCCGCAGCCTAGACCGGCTAAAACGGCTCTAAATAACGGCAACCAAGCCAAAATATTACCCCTGAGGTCCGCACAGATCAGCAGCAGCCACCGGACATGCCAAGAGCAAACTCCCGCCACAGAGACACCGAGAATAAGCTCACGAGCTTCTTCCCGCCGGAGAGTCAGAGAACCCCCAAGATGGCACCCGCTAAGGAGACTGTGCACGCATCCAGCTCCCGCGACTCTGCACATTCACCCCGCTCACCTCGGAGATCCACAGTCCATGATGCAGTGAGTAGTGAGGACGCTCCGGTTACCAAAAGGTACTTGAGAGAAATGCTGGGAGATATGAGAGACACTGTGATAAGTGAAATGCGGAGCATGAGGGAGGAGATGAGATCAGAAATGGCGGCAATGGGGGAGAGAACCACTAAGTTGGAAGCAAAAATGTTTGACTTTGCTTCAGCACACAACAACCTTGCGGACAGTTATGATACACTAGATAGAGACATGGGCACGGTCCAAGCGAAACTGTGTCATTTGGAAGATGGATTACGGATTAATAACATAAAATTAAGGGGGGTTGCGGAGGCCCAGGACTCGGAGGATTTAACAGCAGTGGTAAAAGCATTCCTGGCAGCAGCTCTACCGAAAGGCCCCCCTGAAATGCTCGAGGTTGTCAAATATTACAGACTTCCAAAACCTACCTCGCTTCCAAAAGAGACCCCTAGAGACATACTGATTTCCTTCCTAAGACCGGGTTCGAGAGATCTCCTTTTACGTTCCATGAGAGATAACCCCACGCTACCACCCCCATTTGAAGCAGTTGCAACTTACCCAGATCTATCCCCGGGAACGGTGGCCAGGAGACGCGAATTTGCCTCCAGCTGTCGCATCCTTAGAGAAAAGGGAATCCAGTATGCCTGGGGGACACCTGCAGCAGTGAACTTTCGTTACAAAGGAACCAGACACTCGTTTGGATCCCCCACCCAACTCAGGAAGACACTAAAGGCATGGAACTTGGCTACATCTGCTCCAAGCTCCCCACGATCTCCACGAGACGAACCTCAGGGATCACACCTTCGGGACCATGATTGATTATGACTATGCTTGGGAGAACTAACTGTTGGTCTGGATAGCGAAGTCTCCAGTTTGGCTGTTTGCCAATTTCTGAACCCTGTCCTTCTCCTGTGGGAGCTCCGGAGGAGCCATTGATTCGGGATAGTTTTCCCGGTCCTGGGCGACCATTGGGGTCCCCCCAGGATAGAGAAGAAGGGTCTAGTGGATTTATTAAATCCCCCCCCAAGGTTACAGACAAATTAGTCTGTCCAATATTCAAGTTTACATCTGTGTTTGTGTTTCCCTCATTTGTGATTGTCTAAAAATTTATTTCGACCTCCACCCCTCGCTTATCTACCCAACCCATATCTGACCCAGTCCCACCCCCCTTTCTCTAAACTTCCCCTTATTTTCCCTCTCCCCCCACCCCTCCCCCCCTCTCTTTACCTTACTTTCTATCTATTTCTCAGCTTCTTAAGCCCTATCTTTCTCTGGTCCTGCATCTCAAATCTCAGTAGAGGAAACTGTAATCTGCTGCATAACCACATTTTGCCATGTCAGGTTCTGCTTCTAACCTACAGGTGGCGTCACTAAACGTAAAAGGATTGAATTCCCCAGTCAAGCGTTCCTTCCTATGGAGGGAGACCAGAAGGCTGCGGGCGGACATATTCTGTATCCAGGAAACACACTTACTGCAGGAGGATAATCACCGGGTAAGGCACTCCTCCTATCCTCATGTATTTTTCGCTAATAACACAGTCAAAAAGGCAGGAGTCTCCATTATGGTGAGCGTCAGAGTCCAGTTTCAGCTGAAGAGACTGGAGGCTGACCCACTGGGGAGATACCTAATTTTGGGGTGTCTTATCTCAGGGGAAATGTATACCATAGTGACAGTATACGCCCCAAATTTCGGCCAAACGAGATTTCTGAAGTCACTACTTAAGAAGCTAAGAGAATCCTCGGAGGGTTCATTAATTATATGCGGAGACTTTAATCAGATTATGGAGGCGAGACTGGACTCTTCCGTGCCGACAGTAAGAAGGGGAGGGGGCATAGCGGAGCTGTGTAGGGAGTTCAGACTCCATGACGTGTGGCGGTACCTGAATGCAGAGGAGAGGGACTACACCTTTTTCTCTAGCAGTCACAGATCCTACTCTAGGATTGACTTCTTCTTGGTGGGGGATGATGTTTTGCCCCGCTGCAATGCAGCCACAATAGGTCTGATATCATGGTCCGACCACGCTCCGGTGACCCTTGGGATCAGATTGGGGCAACCGGCTGGTACTCCTCGTAGTTGGAGAATGAATGTCGCCCTACTAACGGACCAACAGACCCTTGACTCATTAGACGCCAACCTTGACGAATTTTTTCGTCTCAACGACAACGGGGAGGTGTCGGACGGAACCCTTTGGAGTACGCATAAAGCTGTTCTCCGTGGCCTCCTCATCCAAAAGGCATCTCAGCAGAAAAAGACAAGGGAGAAATTCTGGAGGGAATGGTCCGAAAAAATCATAGAACTAGAAAAGGTAAACAAAGTTAAGCCCACGCCACTATTGGCATCTCAAATACTAGATTTACGGATGAAACTTAGGTCCCAACTACTTTTTTACCATGAGCGCCACTTAAGAAAACTTAATACCCAGTTCTACTCTTCTGGAGATAGAGCTGGTAAAATTTTAGCCAAAAGACTCAAAAAACGAGTAACACAATCTATGGTGACCTCTATGACCTCGGCTGAGGGAAAACAGATCAGGGACCCAAATGGGATTGTGGGTGTCATGGCCGATTTCTACTCTCGACTGTATAATATAGCTGACGACCCCCGGACTCCGCAACCCTCAATGCATTCCATAAGAAAACTATTTATCAAAGCTTGACTTGCCAGTGGTACCTACAGATGTATTAGCAGAACTAAACGAACCTTTTACACTCTTAGAGGTAATGTCCACCATACAAAATCTCAAGTTAAATTCCGCGCCGGGCCCAGACGGATTTGCCAACGAATACTATAGGTCGTTCTCGTCCCGACTGGCACCCTACCTTCTCCGCCTCTTCCAATTTTGGCAATCTGAGGGAGAGCTCCCGGCCGAGGCTTTGGAGGCCACAATCACCACCATCCAGAAGCCAGGGAAGCCCCCAGATCAGCCGGGCAACTATCATCCCATATCGTTATTAAATACAGATGTGAAGATATTTGCCAGGATTTTGGCCTCCCGCTTAATGCGGGTGATCCCACGGTTGGTGAACGCGGATCAGGTGGGGTTTGTGGCGGGACGACAAGCTAGAGACGGTACTAGACGTATGTTGGACCTGATTGATGTGGTAGAGGGAAGGGGAACCCCCAGTGTATTCCTGTCATTGGACACTGAGAAGGCCTTTGACAGGGTACACTGGGGCTACCTACATGGGGTCCTCGAGAGATTTGGCTTTTCTGGGCCGATCCTGAGAGCGATCCTAAGTCTCTATTCCAACCCTAGCGCACGAGTTTCCATGTCGGGCTACTTATCACAACCTATTTCCATCACCAATGGGACGAGACAGGGATGCCCCCTGTCTCCTCTGATTTTCGCCCTGGTGATGGAACCTCTGGCCGCATCAGTCAGGTCCAATCTACAAATCTCGGGTATACAGGTAGGAACCAAGCGTCACGTCATAGGGCTTTACGCCGATGACGTTATTATTTCATGCACGGACCCTGCCAAGTCCATTCCAGCTGTAATTAGGGAGCTTAAAACTTTCTCAGAAATATCCTATTACAAGCTGAACATGGGAAAATCTATGGCACTCCCACTTAACATACAGGAGAAAGAGTTAGAGGATCTTAAATCGAGTTTCACATGTACATGGGCTCCAGACGGCATACCCTATTTAGGCATTGTCCTGTGTGCTTCTCGTCACATAGCTCGAGTTAACATACAAACACTAATAAGTTCATTGAGGAAGACCCTAGACTCTGGCCCGCTTCCTCCCTTGTCTTGGATGGCACGTATCCAAGCCTTTAGGATGATTTGGATGCCTAAAATGCTATACCTTTTCCGTTGCCTCCCACTGGACTACCCGACTAAACTACTCTCCCAATTACAGGGACAGATCAACAAATTCATCTGGGCTAAGGGAAGACCGAGGGTTCCAAGAAGCACGATGTACCTCAAACTCAAAGGGGGAGGCATGGGAGTGCCGGACGTGACAGCATATCTTAGAGCCACGATACTCGAAGCAATTAGGGAGCTGTGGAGACGCCAGTCTAGTTTGGGTTGGGTTCAGATAGAGACGGAGTTTCTGCCTGGAATGGAACCCGATGGGCTTCTGGCGGGAGCTGCTCTTGGTAAGGTCAGAGTGGTTCATCCGCTGACCACTATCCGATCGTTACAATCAGTGTGGGGAAAAATTCCAGCTTTCTGGACCAAGCTTCCCCCAGAGAGGATCCCGCTGAGAGCCTTCCGGATACATATCCCATCCCTGAATTTATCCACATGGTGTGACCTGGGAATTGACACTTTAGGTGATATAATGAGGAATGGTAAACTACTCACCTTCCAGCAGTTTAGCGAGGGGAGAAGGGAGCTGCTCAGTACATTTCTACAGTACTCTCAGATTCGACACTATCTCGGATCTGTAGATTGTTTGCATGACCTAAAACAACCTTTGACATCTCCACTCCAACGATACCTCTTTTCCGACAGCCGGCTTCCGAAGGGTCTATCTATCATATATGAAGGCATACTAACCCAGAACACGACAGAGAAGCTACCCTCGATGACTCGCTGGGAGGTAGATCTGAGTTTTACTGCGAACGCAGATGACTGGGAGGGTGCGATTAGATGTGTGACTCAAACTTCGAGATGTATTAACCACTTAGAATCCCTCAAAAAGGTTCATTTGCGCTGGTACACCACCCCCTCCAAATTAGCTAGATTCGGAACAGGAGGTTCGCCGTTGTGCTGGAGGCACTGTGGACAGAAGGGGGACTTGGCACACATGTGGTGGTCATGCCCCAAGATAGCCCAATTCTGGACCCTTGTAGCGGGCCTAGTGGGCTCGGTCACTGACACCTCCATCCCCCTATCTCCACAGCTTGCAATCCTACATATAGGAGCGGAAATCTACCCTCCCATCCTTCGCCACGCGATTACATAAATCCTAATCGCAGCCAGACTGTGTGTGTGCAGCAGCCTGGAAGAATGTGTCCCCCCCGACCGTGGGAGATGTCGTCAAAAAATTGAACTTAATTTATAGTCATGAATATCAGTTAGCATTTAACGCACCGAGACGTAGATACATCACTGAGGCATGGCAATTGTGGGCGAATTACCCGGCAGCCATGCAACCTCCGAATTAAGCAACACTTAATATGAAGCGAGATGCTCTCTACTCTCTGTTCTGATCCCTTATTTCCGAATCTTTTCCTTCTTCTCTTTTCTCTAGCTATCTCTGTCCCCCCCCCCCTTCCTCCCTTTCTCCCTCCCCCTCCCTCACACACCAAGTTTACTTATCCTTTCCCTCCCCCCCTCCTTTTTCCTTCTCCCCCCCCCCCTCCCCGATCATTGTGTTTATTTCCCCCCACCCCCACCCCCACCCCCCCCTGTCTTAATACTCTAGGAAATGTTTGAATTGTTTGACACTTGACTAGACTACTTGCAATAACGTTGTTTCTGTTTTTGTACTTACCGTACATACGTTACAATAAAAACTTATTGAAGACTAAGAACGCAGACAGGGAGCAAACATAGGCACAAGAATACAGGCACAAGAACGCAAACACATGTATGCACAAGAACACAGAAAGATACACATGCACAAGAATGCAGACAGGGAGCAAACGTAGGCACAAGAATACAGGCACAAGAACGCAAATACATGCATGCACAAGAATACAGAAAGGTACACATGCACAATAACACAAACTGCACAAACCACACACATACAGAAGAACACATGGGGCAAATGCTGGTCCCACATACTGTGCCCCTCCTTCTAGATATATTGCTTGTATCATCAAGTATGTGATGGATATATACAGTGGCGTAACAACCGTGTTCGCAGGGGTCGCAAGAGGTACATGGGCCCAGCGCCCACCAACCTCTGTGACCGTTGCACCTGCTTTAAATGGATGTGCGTCCCTAGGGACGCACATTGTCCCCAGGCGGCTGATCACGGCCGCCGGATGCATAAAGTGCAGCACAGTTCTCTCTATGCCCCCCCTCACTGTCGCGGCCAATCACATGCCAGTCGGCGCATGACATCAGATTCTGGCCTGTGATTGACTGCTCAGGCAGCTCGTGGCCTGTGATTGGCCGGGACACTAATAGGTAGAAGTTAACTATGATACACTCTAAACTTTTCCAGTCTCCTGTCCTATTCCCGGTCGGTGTAATGTCTGCTGGCCGCAGCTGCTTCCTGCCCCCCTGATTGCCCCCTGCACAAGCGTGTTCTGCTCCCCCCCGCCCGGTGCTGGCATTGGCTGCTCCCATCACTATTAATAAAATTAGTGGCACGCTTTAGCCGAGCGGGAGTCACCAATCAGCAGGCGTGGAGCGGAGGAGACCAAGGGCCCTTGACAGAGGGCAGGAGTGGGCGGATCCTGAGAACAACAGACCTGTGCACAAGGAGTGGAGAAGTGGCGAGGATGAGGGATTCTGAGTGGCAGTGCCCCATCTCTTTGCCATCTCCTCACAAGCAGCCAGGCTAAACATGTGCTCGTGCTGACAGAGCACGAACATCACCAGCCACCAACATGTCAGTGCCACCACAGCGGCAAGTGCGGTGGTCAATCTCCCACCGGGCATAGCAGCCAGGGCTCAGGGTCCCTCTGTGGAGCTGAAGTACCAGGAGATCCCAGTGCCTGCAGATAAAGGGGCAGTGCGGGCTCTGGACCCACCACAGTCTTTGTTCTACCCAGCCTGAGAGTCCACACAGAGTCCAATGCTTCATAGGCAGTGTATGTGGAGCGCACAATACATACACATAAAGTTATATACATGCACAATAAGAACACACATGTACCATACAGCTCATATATGTACACACGTCTACATGTATAATGTGTACTATACAACTTATCTCTGTACCCACCTCAGGGGTTGTCAAGGTAAACGTCGGGTTTCTATGGGCTGCCTCCAGCGCATAGCATTAAACGCTATGCGCTGCAACACACAATACTTGCATAAGGCTAGGGTCACAATGCAAGTGTGACCCTAGCCTCAGGGGCCCCTGAGCACTGCCCCCACAGCAAGGGCCATATCCAGGGGGCAGCTGGGGGGCCATTTTCAGGCTCCTGCAGCATCGGAGGTCTCCCTCCTCCCCCCTCCACGGGAGCCGACAGAGCTGCACACTCTGTGCTAGTGTGCTTACAGGACCTGTGATGATGTCAATGGATGGGGAGGAGTCAGGGGTCTCATGATCAGCTCCTCAGTGTATCCAGGACTGTGCTGGCCATCATGAATGACGCTCAAATAAGGTGAAGTTTGTGTGTGGTCAGGAGGCATTTACAGTGTGAATGTAGCAGAGGTGAGTGTGTACTAGGTGTATGGCAATTAGGTGAAGGTTATGTGTGGGGTCAGGAGGGATTTACAGTGTGAATGTAGCAGAGGCGAGTGTGTACGAGGTGCATGGAGCGGAGCCGTGTGTGTACGAGGTGTATGGAGCGGAGCCGAGTGGGTACTAGGTGTACGGAGCAGAGCCGTGTGTGTACGAGGTGTACGGAGCAGAGCCGTGTGTGTATGAGGTGTACGGAGCGGAGCCGTGTGTGTACGAGGTGTATGGAGCAGAGCCATAGGTGTACGGAGCAGAGCCGCGTGCGTACGAGGTGTACGGAGAAGAGCCGCGTACGTACGAGGTGTACGGAGCAGAGTCGCGTGTGTACGAGGCGTACGGAGCAGAGCCGAGTGTGTACGAGGTGTACGGAGCAGAGCCGTGTGTGTACGAGGTGTACGGAGCGGAGCCGTGTGTGTACGAGGTGTACGGAGCAGAGCCGTGTGTGTACGAGGTGTACGGAGCAGAGCCGTATGCGTACGAGGTGTACGGAGCAGAGCCGTGTGCGTACGAGGTGTACGGAGCAGAGCCGTGTGCGTACGAGGTGTACGGAGCAGAGCCGCGTGCGTACGAGGTGTACGGAGCAGAGCCGCGTGCGTACGAGGTGTACGGAGCAGAGCCGCGTGTGTACGAGGTGTACGGCGCAGAGCCGCGTGTGTACGAGGTGTATGGAGCAGAGCCGAGTGCGTACGAGGTGTACGGAGCAGAGCCGTGTGCGTACGAGGTGTACGGAGCAGAGCCGCGTGCGTACGAGGTGTACGGAGCAGAGCCACGTGCGTACAAAGTATGTGTACCAGTGGTAGCCCCCGCTGATTCCGCTCCTATAGTCCCAGCCGCCTTTGCCAGCAGCATTCTTCTCCAGAGTCTCTTCTGCCGCTGTCTGCATTCTGCAGCTCAGCATGGAGGGGCACGATGTCATCACTGTGCTGATATGTGCAGAGCGACCGGAGGAGACCGGAGCGGCAAGAAGAAAGGTGAGGAGAAGAGAGATCCGGACGGCCAGACATTCCGCTTGGCTGCGGTGCCACCCATAATGCAGTGTGGCTCCATTGAGCTGCTTGCATTATTTGTGTGCTTGAGAATGCTTGTGTATATACCAAACATCCTCAGATGCACAAATATGCAAC
>JARQOC010002461.1:0-25179 GCA_033576535.1 Allobates femoralis | reverse complement strand
AAGGGAGGGGGCATGGCCTACACTGTGTGTGAGCTCCTGACTACAACCGGTAAGGAAACAATGTAGAAATGCACTCACAGTGCGGGCAGACGCTGGTCACACCCACACAGTGCTGGCAGATGCTAGCCATGCCCACACAGTGCTGGTAGACTTTAGCCACGCCAATGTCGTGCCCTGGGCAGGGGTACTCAGAGCCGGGCCCTTCGTCGTCTAGGGCTTCGTGTTGTCCCGGTGATGTGACCCAACTGCGTGGTCCCAGGTGCAGCAATAAAAAGGGGGATTTGAAATAAACGGGAAATAAAGGTTTTAGAAATAAGTTTGTGATCCACCCGTGGTTTGTGGCCAGTGCGGGCGACCGCTACCCTCCAGACCTCTGGGGATGATAGTGGTTGCAGGCAGCCAGGATGGTGAGCCCTCCACGGGTAGGGTTTTTTTCCCCAGGGCAGGTGTAGGGACAGAGGCCAACACGTTCTACCACTGCCAGCAGAGTTCAATGTCACTTACAACCAGGCTGCGCCTGCCTGCGCAGCGATTCAGTCACTGGCTCCACAGGTGAGCCTCTGCTGCTGTCGTGCAAATCACAGTTAGTCACATGATGCTTTGAGCTTGACTGGGTACTTTACTTTTAGCTCATCATTGGCTCCCTTCTCCAGTATTCCCAACTCTCATACGACGGTCTTCTCTTCATTGTGCTGGGTTTTGGGTTCCGGGCATGAAGTCCCTTCATCCCGCTGGTTAATTCTATGGCTGGGGCATGCAGTATCCTACCACTTCAAAAGGGCCGGCACCCTGATTCTGGCCTGGTCCCTCAGTGCCCTATTAGCTCTGGGATACCTTAGACCCCTTCTCTCTTCCTTCGGTACGTGCCTGGGACCCGGACTAGCCATACGGTGGCACAGACCGCCAGGTCCGGGTTCTTCCTTTCTGGTGTTACAGTTTCTAGGCTGTTAAGGTGTCTCAGCTTAGGAGTTCTGTTCCTTTCCAACTACAGCTCGCCAGGAACTCGAACCTAAACTCTTTCTTGTCTCAGCAACTGAGCTGAGTGCTCCTAACTTGGTGTTCCTGGGTTTTACTACAGTTCCTCCACCCTTTTCCCAGGTTCTTCCCTAGCTCTCCACCCTCCACTTAGCTCCCCTCACCCCTTGCCTGACATGGAGTACTAGGTCTAGGGATTTGGGGTATGTGTTGGGTGTTGATGTGGGGTGACTAACTTACCAGTCCCAACTGCAGTTATTCACTGTAATACGTTTTTTGCAAAAAATGTATACTAAGCTGCTCTAGCTTGCCAAGGTAACCCATATCAGAGCAGTCCCTAGCTGATGTGTTTAAAAACCTGACCATATCTATTGTATCTATATGAGCAGGATTCAGACAGGTCCAATGTCTGACATGGACTGGCTGCAGAAGACTGCTTTTTATGTGCAGGGCTCAAAGGGAGGGGTGGGAGGCTCCCTTACCTTGCAGGAACAAGACACAATTTAGACAAACTAATGAGCCATGCAAACAGTGAACAAATCTGTGATGGCCATTTTACACACGGCTACATTTCTAGCTTATCCACAGGTAACTTACTGGCTGCAGTGAAATCATGGAGACATTATTCCATTTGTACACAGCAACAAGATAGAACCATGTCTCTATGATTTCACTGTAGCCAGTAAGTTACCTGTGGATAAGCTAGAAATGTAGCCGTGTGTAAAGTAGCCATAAGACATTGTTCACACCACCACAAGACTGAATCACAAAAACAGTAGTCAAACAAACGTGTAAAAATAGGCTGTTGTAATAAAAAGCAGTAAAAAGCAAGTGCTGCTAAAAAAGTAGTAAAAGACAGGGTATTTAGTTGATACAGCAAAAAATGTATACTAAGGCTGGGGTCACAGTTGGAATGAGTTTTTTTAGTGACTCATGCGTTTTTGCATGCATTTTTCCATTTCTGCATGCGTTTTTTTAAGGTGTCTGATGGCTCCCTGCGTTTTTGGCTGCGTTTTTAAGTCCGCCCCAAAAAATAGTGCATGCACTTATTTTTTGGTGCGTTTTGAAAAACGCATGCGTTTTTGTAGAAAACGCATGCGTTTTTATAACATGGGCCCCTATGGAAAACGCATGCAAAAACGCATGTACAATTAGTACCATTTAGTGCCATTCAAAAACGCATGTACAATTAGTACCATTCAAAAATGCATGCGTTTTCCATAGGAGCCCATGTTAAAAAAAACGCATGCGTTTTCTAAAACGCTTGCGTTTTTTTAACATGCGCTCCTATGGAAAACGCATGCGTTTTTGAATGGTACTAATTGTACATGCGTTTTTGCATGCGTTTCCCATAGGGCCCCATATTAAAAAACGCATGGTACTGTCACACATGCGTTTTTGCTATTAGGGCATGCGTTTTTTAACATGGGGGCCTATGGGTGCGTTTTTACATGCGTTTTTGAAAACGCAGGTCTCCAAAAACGCTTGTGAAAAATGCAACTGTGACCCTAGCCTAAGACATTGTTCACACCACCAGTCTTTTGGTGATGTGAACAATGTCTTAAGGGCCCTTTACACGCCGCGACGGCAGGCTGGATACATCCCGCTACAGGCTACAAATGTAGCTTGTAGCGCCAATGTAGCCCGTCGTAGCGGCGTCTGAAGACGTGACGATACAGCCGGCAACAGATACATCTGTTTCCTAGCTCTGCTCAAAAACTGATGGCTACAACGCCGATGGTAGCGAGCTGTATCGGCGTGTAAAGAGGCAACGGAAGGGAACTCGGGACAGCCTGCGATGTAGCTGCAATGTAGCTAAGGCGTGACCCTGGCTCCGTGTTACCGCGCCCCATGTGCGATCATTGGTGGAAGCTGCTGCATGACGATTGGTAGTCGCTGCATAGGGAGGCATATTTAAAGGAGCTGACGAGTCACACTACACAATCGCTCGAGCGTGCTGTATTACTCAGCCTCCTGCGTTGCCTGCCCAATCAGGATGTTATTGCTTCGTCCTATCAGCGTACGGACGGCTCGTAATCCACAATTGTGGCACGCCTATGTGCTGTCCCTGCTGCACCAGGTACGCCCATAGTAGCTGGTTATAGCGGTGTGTAAATGAGCTACAGCTGGCTACTTGAGACACCCGGCGATGTAGCTAGCTATAGATGTAGCGTGGCGTAGCGAACCTTGTGGCGGCGTGTAAAGAGGGTGCGTTGACCGTTTGTAACCGTTTGAGCGTGCTCGTGCACGTGAAGTAGCGGGATGTATCCAGCCTGCCGTCGCGGCGTGTAAAGGTACCCTTACAGATTTGTTCACTGTGTGCATGGCTCATTAGTTTTTGTCTAAATTGTGTCTTGTTCCTGCAAGATAAGGGAGCCTCCCACCCCTCCCTTTGAGCCCTGCACATAAAACTGTTAAAACTGTTATGGTACCTTTACACGCCGCCACAACAGGATGGATACCAACGGCAACTTCACGTGCACGAGCACGGCCGAACGGTTACCAACGGGAACCGCAACCTCTTTACACGCCGCCACAAGGTGCGCTACGCTACGCTACATCTACAGCTAGATACATAGCCGGGTGTCGCAAGTAGCCGTCTGTAGCTCAGCGTACCAGCTTTACACACCGCCACCACAGAGTGATCTGGGAGCAACAAAGGCAGGACGTAAAACAAATAGGCGTGCCACAGACCTGTACGCCGCGCCCAAACCACAACCATTGGCCAACACTACGGAGTTGTGATTGGGCACGACGGAAAGGCGGATGGCCGAGACGTGCCGTACTAGTGAGCGGAGTGTGGCACGGAATAAGCTCTTGTGACATGGCGGAGCCTGGCGAATGCATCCAAATCGATGGTAATGGGTCACGCTACAGCGGTGGCCAGTCACATATCCCGTGTGTAGCGGTCCGGGGCTATGTGTGCGTAGTACAAGTGTTTGCCTTGTCACGCACGATCAGCGCTTGTGACAGCCGCGTGTGCCGATGGAACTGAGGTGCGCTTGTGTGCCACACATTAGCGTCTTACAAAAGACAGAATGTGCGTTTTCTGTCAAAAATCTGTGACAACTGTGGCGAAGTATGTGTATGTATACAGGCTGAATGGGGTTTAATATATGTGCTGACAGATGTGAATGTAGTGGAACAGCTTCCAAGGCACCAAGTCAAAGATCTGTGTGACAGTGTATTAGCAAACACCTGACAAGAATATGTCCTGCATCAATGTGCTGTGTGCAGGGGACCCTCTGCCTACAACAAAATAAAGGATCATGTACGCACAATGGCCACAAACACTGTTGGGCAAAAGACTTTCAGAAAAACATGGCTACCCACACATATTGTGTGCACAATCCCAGCCAATAGGTGGCTATGACATCCCAGGCCCCCACCCAACCCTGCATCACATTGCCCTCCTCCACCAAGTAATCAGGCTCACACAGATTATGTTGGATCCAACAGAAAAAGGTTTAATATATTGCATGAATCTTGACCTTGTCTTGTGCAAACAAAATATACATAAAGTAAAAACATTGTAGAATTCAAGAGCAGGTGACATTAATCAGCCAAATTCAAGGGATAAGCAAATCACCACACATTGCAAACTGTGCATGGGAAAAATACCAAAATAACCTAAACTAACTAACTAACTAACTACATAATGAAAACTCATGTACATAATGAAAACAAAGATAATGGAAAAGGTCAACCAAACATTAAAGGGGTGCAGCTAACCTGCTGTCACCTCCATTGAAAACACAAAAAGCAACTCCCAGAGCCAGCCACATTATATGGCCTGGTCCTGCCAGCTCACTGCACCAGACCCATTGAAGTAGGAGCAGTAAGCTTCTCTACTGTCCCTGGCCTCCTGCCGAGTGCGGCCATGGCTCTGCGGCTGGAGTGGCACAATCACATGGGCCTCATCACGCCAAGACCCTGGACGGAGCTCCCCTGTTGTAGCGTCTGCATTATCTACATAACCTCCTGGCGTGTATGATGCCCTATCCCTACGACGCAGGAAGTTATGTAGCACACAGCAGGCCACCACTACCGCGTCAATAGACTCCGGTTTCATATGTATAGGTGTATGAAAAATCCGGAATCTATTCGCCATTATCCCAAACGCATTTTCAACTACACGGCGGGCCCGGGATAGCCGGTAGTTGAAAATGCGTCTCTCAGAAGTAAGGGCCTTCTGGGGATATGGCCGCAGTAGGTGTTCCTGAAGTGGGAATGCTTCATCCGCCACAAACGCAAAGTTGAGATGTTCGGTCGTGTGCTCATTTGAGGGTAAGTTTAGCCCACCATTCCCTAGTAGTGTTGCCAAGGAGCTTAGGGCAAACACACCCCCATCTGAGTTGCGACCGGGCATTCCAACATCCACGTAGAGGAACTCATAGTTGGCATCTACTACAGCCATGAGGATTATACTACAATACCCTTTGTAATTGTAATACGAAGAGCCAGAGTGGGCAGGTTTGGTAATCCTCACGTGCTTACCATCCAATGCCCCGCCACAGTTGGGGAAGTTCCACCGGGTTTCAAACCCTCGGGCCACTTCCAGCCATTCTGCGGCGGTTAATGGCATTTTCATGTAGGCTGGCTGCAGAGCTCTCCAGATGGCCCAACACGTTTCAGGGATCAGGCGGCTCAGCAGGGGCAGGGAGACACGTGACACGTATGTGAGGGATGTCATGGACTGCCCTGTAGCCAGGAACCGCAAAGTGATCGCCAACCGCTCAGCAGCTGATACTGATGGGCGCATTATAGTGTCCTGACGCGCTATCATTGGCCCTACACGCTCCAATAGGAAGGTGAAACAGTCCTCGGGCATACGGAGATAGTTTCGGTAATCATCAGGACAGTTAAGCTCCAGCTCCCGCAACAGCTGCATGTGGCCCCGGGTTTCCCGCCTCAGAAGCCAATCACGGGTCCACATCCGCCGCTGTCTGCGCCTCATCAACCTTTCATACCGATCCTGATACCACATTTGCTCTTCCACCAACGCAAGAGCCACGATAACATTGCGGTCATGGATATTCTGCATCCTCAATATCAGCACCTGTAGATGAGAAAGCACAACATGAGTACATAGACCAAAATGTGTGCAAGTCAGCAGGTTCAGCAAGCCACACCTCTTTTCCATTACACACTATAGCCAAGAGGATGGGATCTCTTGTGTGGGCCCAAAACACAACCCTGAAGCAAGGACGGCAAACACCCAGTAGTCACCCCAAACAACATGGAACACGGCGATTGAGAGTGGGCTCCTCTACATCAACGTCAATGGGAGCTCCCAAAATTCACACATCTGCACCTAGGTGAGTTAGAAAGGGACATGTGTCACCAATAATGTTGGTCAAACAGGTCCCATAATCCATTACACAGCCCATAATGTCAATTGATTACAGTAAAAATGAGAAGAATAACGAATGTGACGTACCCCGATATGGAAGGTTGAGGAAAGGCTACATGAACCAAACAACATTGCACATGACTGCGGATGGTTACCCATGGTGTAATTGGTTTTTGAAGGTGTCATTTTACATACACATGTATGGCATGTCTGGCGCCCAACACCTCTAAGCCCTGTGTCATCCCATTCCCGTTGAACACAGTCTCCATTGGCCACAACCAGTATGCAGAAATCGATCCAGTCGACATGAGTGACACAGTTCCGTCTACAGTCATGCATCCATTCTCCTGTATGTTGTCTGCAAACAAACACAGCAATGTATCTCAACAAAAGTGTCAAGGCCCACACAAAATGCCGTATCCTAACCCACACACTACACTATATGTCGTCCCCAAAAATACAAACCCCTATATCGGCCGCTACACCAGTCTCCGGCGCTCTCCAAGAACATCAACATATGCACCCCACCCTGCGCTAATTCCATGTGTGTCCACAAAAACTTACCTAATGGGTCTGGCCAGCAAGCGTAATGTTTGGCGGGATGGGCAACTTTTAAAGGGCCGGCAACCTATCACGATTCAGCGATCTCCACCAATTAGCGGACGGCAAATCCGCACCCAGGTGCCCCATCAGGATGTGCATTATTGTGTCCGCTGTGATTGGTGTCCCGGACTATAAAGGCAGGTCAATGGCCACTGCTCCGTGTCCAGACGTCGATGTGCATTGAGCTACTAGTGTCCTGTTTGACTTCTGTTGCTCTGACGGTAAGCCTCTTTAGCGGTTTGTAAGAAAATGTAATGAACGCAGCTGGTTCTGGCACAGGCAGCTTAGGCGATGTGTGTATGGCCATGTTTGAAGCGGCATGCAAATATTGAACACGTAATATTAAATATGTGAACCTTATTCTGTGTCGCCCAGTAGCCAGGTAGTGCCTCTACTTATATAGTGTAAGTATGTATTGCACCTTCTGCTTTTTGGCAATGGTAAAAGAGCACGGTGTTATTTCTTTGGCTGGTACTTCACATCAACATTTCAGGGGTGGTAGAATTGTGGCGGACATTCCAGGGATGTTGGGTACATGGGTTAAAATGGGACTTCCACGTCTGGAGGAACACCTACATGATCATGTGGGTGCACATTACATGTAGTATGTGCAGTGTTGGCACACACCCAGGCCGCCTTTCTCATATAGTGACCCCTTACCATTGTGGACACTGGCCAGGTACTAGTTTTAGCACACAACGTGTTAGGTCACATGTTGCCCTCTACAGGTATGTACGCACACACCGTGTCAAGGTGTGTTGCAATAGGTACAATGGGGACTGAAATCATGTTTGAAACATCTGTAGGTGGACAGCGATATCCGGGGCTTGATATTGGCAGCATACATGTGTTTGAGTTAGTAGCGGGCTGAGATTCAGAAAAGGGCACACTCATGGCCAGTTTCACTCCACAAAATAGCTGCATAGATGATCACTGTAGAAAGTTAATGATTATGTGTATGATTGTGGCAAGTTTTGAAATGTCGGTATGCCTTGTGTTGTGACTGTGTTTTTTTGTTTATTTTTTCATCGGCAGATGCCGACGGGTACTGTGGAATTGGAATCCCAGCTTCTCACGGAGTATCAGCGGCACGAATGTTTGTGGCGCAGCTCGCTGCCCGAATATAAAAATCGGGCAGCGAGGGCCGAGGCCTACAGGAGTCTTGTGGCTCTGGCAAATCGCTTGGAGCCAAGGGTAGGCAAGACGTGGGACCAGCATATGGTGGCACTTAAGATCAAAAACATGAGGTCGGCGTTCATGCGGGCTCACATTCAGTACCAGCGTCGTCGCTCAGGGGCTGGAGCAGAGGAGGTACCATCACCTGCCCTATGGTACTATCCCCTGTTCACCTTCATCCTGGGCGAGGTTCGCCCGCATCGAACGACCACCAACTGCCCCGTTGCTGCGTCCCATGTAGGCCCGGCTGCATCACCATCTGCGCCACAGGAGGTGGGTAATTGTGTGACAGTGGTGGGCCACAATGTTTCCTTCACATGTGTGCTTCGATAAATCCTTCACACCAAATGTGTTGGCATATTGACCTCCTTGCTGCGGCACACCTTGGGGTGTCAATCTATCTGCCCTCCTTCCATGACTTGCCAGACTTTTCTATTCTATGCTTCCAGCCGTATTGCAATGTTGCTTCTTCCACAACATCTTGGTATGTTTAGGTTAGTTATTTAGGGGTTTCAAGATAGCAGGTGGTTTGTTCTCAAACAGCCACATAGTACCATGTAGTAAATGGTGCTGGCTCACATGTGTGTTGGCTTTGTTGCCAGTGGGTTAAAGGTAATTGAGTGAGGGGTGGATTCTCACCATAAAGGAGTCCTAATGGGAAGGTGCCCAATATGTGTCATTGGCCAGCACAGCCCCCAGTATCAAGGTGTTGTGGTGACATGTCCTAATATTGGATTACGGCTACGTGACAAACAACTAATTATGTATTTAGCTGAGCTCCTGGAATGGTCGAGGTGAGTGTACAGGAGAACCACTGGTGTTGGGGTCTTGAACCTTATTTGCTTTACTGTGTTATTCCTCATTTTCCATTCTGGTAGTTGGCCTTGGTGTGTGTGGGAGTGGTATATAGAGTCCTGTTGTGAATGTATACAGTTGATATTGCCTCCACTAATGGTTTTTTTTTTTTCCCCCACCCACAGGCCCCAGAAGAGGACGGCTCCATTGCCGAGGATTCTGTTGCTGATGATGCTCAGCCCATGACATCTGGGGCTGAGCAGGAGGGCGGCGCTAGTGATGTGGGTCCAGGCCCAGGTCCCAGCTCCAGGATCCGTCGCCGCCGACGTCCTGCACCACCTGAGACGGAGCTGGGCGCCTGGGCCCGACGCGTGCTGTTGGATGAGCAGCGGACCCACATGGACAGCGACGCCCTCTACATGAGCAACAGAATGCGAGGGATGGAGCCGCTCCAGAAAAAGATCCTTCTGAGGGTCTTCCACAATGCCGCTGATGCTGCCGATGATGGGGCCCTTCAATGGGGCTGCCACGTCCCCCCCCCCATGCAACACACCTTGTGGCCCCTTTCACCAGCTGCCCCATCTCGGCCCGTGAGAAGACCGGCCCCGCCACAGTCACCCCATCCCCCTCAACACATCGTCGTTCAACCAGACGTTCTGGGGCAGGTCGGGGCTGCCCTCAGAGGAGGGGGGATGCGGCATTGTCAGAGCCGACAGAAGAGGAGTAATTTGGACACTAGTAGCCAATGCACAGAATTGGCAGTCTGGACTTTATAATTTCAGGATTCGCCTTTTATATGTCTATTTTGTTTATTGAGTCTTGGCCAAAATTTGTGGTTTTTTATATTTTTTTTCCACAAAAATTCTATTCTTTGTATTTTTTTTAAAATTCCAGCCTGGATTAAAAATTTTTTTTACCAAAATTGTGTATTCATTTCAGAATAAGGATTGTGGTGGTTTTTGGGGGTGAATGTAATTGTGGCCAATAATAGGTTTCCCCAAGCCACACAATATGGGCCAGTGCTCGCTCAGCAGGATCACCATGGGTTCATTTGGAATGTCTTAGCACATTCACAAAGGGATGTTGTGATGTGCCTCACAGAGTTAGGTTATGGTGAGGTTTGGTCACCAAATATTAGTACGGTCACATGAAGGAGCGTATAACAAAGTTAGAACAGCATTGTATTGTAAACATACATGTGTCACAGACATTTGCCATCATACAAGGAAGGCTTAGGCCAGATGGGGCTAGCCAGTCCACACTTGTGATGGTCCCAATGTGGGACAGTATAGGGATTGTAGGCCAGATGGGGCTAGCCAGTCCACACTTGTGATGGTCCCAATGTGGGACAGTATAGGGATTGTAGGCCAGATGGGGCTAGCCAGTCCACACTTGTGATGGTCCCAATGTGGGACAGTATAGGGATTGTAGGCCAGATGGGGCTAGCCAGTCCACACTTGTGATGGTCCCAATGTGGGACAGTATAGGGATTGTAGGCCAGATGGGGCTAGCCAGTCCACACTTGTGATGGTCCCAATGTGGGACACTATAAGAAAAGAGCCCAACGGGGGCAAAAAAAAAAACAAAAATATTTTCACTTTTGCAAGGCAACAAGCCAACGTGTGAAAATTTTAGGGTCCAACAAGGACAACTGTTTGTGGGGCCATGTTTGGCCAGGATACAATGCATCCCTCAAATTCATGGGTGTGATCCATGGTGTGGGTGTAGGTCCGCCAGCATTTGAGCCAGGCGGCCAAGGTCCTGCAGGCCACGCTGTAGAGCCGTGGTCAAACGGGCCACAAATGCCTGATGGGCCTGGATGAATTCCTCCATGGTAGGGGCACCTGTATTGGGAGTAAACACAAACTTTAGTACACAGTCGTCACTGCTGATGGTTAGTCATGACTGGCCGCAACCATCCACTTACCCTGTTCCTCCAAATCCAGTTCACCATCAGACGGGGAGGGAGATGGGGTCAAGCTCCATCCATATGAGCCCGCACGTTCACCATCTGGAAAAAGGGTGAACCAACATGGTTTACTTTGTTTACATAAATTGTTTGGCCCCAGATGAAATTTAAGCAACAGTGTGCAGGGTGTCTGTGGCAACATAACCCACTTACCACCATAGTCACTGTGTGGGGACATGGTCACCCCAGGACTCGCCACTGAGCTGGAGACAGTGGGAGGTGGTGTTACTCCCGGGCTGGGGCTCCGTGGCCACATTATGTGGTTCAGGGGTAACAGTGGTCCTGGGCTACGGGGCAAAGACTCCTCTGGGCCGCCAGGTACTTGCTGCTCCTCGCCCTCCTGTGGGGAGTTGTTGTGTTCCTCCAGCAGCCAGGCAGATGGGGACAGCTGGTCACACTCCAGCGGGCTGCCAGGTGCGGACTGGTCCTCCACGTCCTCTGTCCCGGTGGGTGACGGGACGTCTGGCTCCTGAGGCCCGGGGGAAGGTGTTGACCCTGGGGACAAGGGTGCCACTTGAGCCTGATGTGGTGGGGTTCTTGATGGGCCACCTGGGGGTGGGGCATGGGGCCCTTCTTCTGATGAGGATTCAGCATCTAGTTTGAAATTTGAACATAAAAGACGTAATAAGATCATGCCTACACATTGTTGTCCTACAAAGAGCTTGTGTGGGTATGTATTTGACGGCTAAGCCTGGGGTCACACACACACAGATATGTGGCCAGATATTGTTGACAGATCTCTGGTTGCAGTGAAAGCATGGACACATTGTTCCATTTTGAGGCTGTCTCCAAATGTCAACATGTGACCATGATTTGACTGCAAACAGAGATCTGCAAACAATATGTGGGCAGATATCTGTGTGTGTGACCCCAGCCTTACTTAGCATCAACCAGGTGATGCTGGATGCATACACTCATGTAGTATGCATGGACTGTGCGTGTGAGACATTTTTAGGCCTGACTGGATGAGCACAACACTGTGAAGATGTGTTTGATTGTGTAGGCCACACTGTCCCTTGTCATATGTTTCCATCATTTTTTGTGTATCGTGGGACATGCACATGTGGCGGTGTGTGTTTTGGGGCAACAATTACTCACCACGCAGCCTGGCAATCCTGGCACGGATGTCCAGTATGCGACCTGGGCACTTATGCTTCAAGTCAGCGATCTTTTTTTGGATCGCTTTGACTGTCCTCTGTACCCCAGTTGGCAGAGCAGGGCCCGCTGGATCCGCCGCACGGTGCACCGATTGCGCAGCCTGGGGTGGCGGTGGTGATGGTGGCCCCAATAGTCCCGACGGTCGCACTGATCAATGAGGATGATCAGCTCCGCCATCCCCCATGTTGCGGCGCGGTGCACGGCTGCCATGACTGCTATGGTGTGTGCAGAGGCGGGGCTGGCACCTTGCAGGCAGAGTGAAAATGAAACCAACGTCATGACGTCATTACGACCGCTGTGGGGGTGACGCACCTTTATAAGTAGCCCAACACGCAGTGACTCGCCCGACACACTTATGCGGCCCCTACTGCAGAAGACCCACAGTGCAGTCCGTAAAACACGGCTCTGATCTGTCAACTGGGTAATCTCCTCCGATGTGCTATGGGACTGTGTGCATCTGTGTGCGCGCTGCGCGCACTGCCAGACCCGGAACACTTCTACGGCAGCTGCTGTGCAATAAGCCAGAGCGGTACGTAACATACACTTGTGCGCTGTGTCCCGCATTATTCGTTATCATGTTGATAGGATGTGCACACTGTATGTAGATCATGGGCCATTTATGATTTTACGTTCAAGTGTGTGTCCGCGTAATTGTACTACTATCTGATCGTGCATACGGCGCGTATGTGTAGTGCTGAAGGGACAGCTCATCCAAGATGGAGGGCTGTGAGGCAAGGGCCAATCGTAACGCAGCATCTTCCACCAATGATCGCTGAAGGGGCGCGGTATCACGGAGCATGGGTGACGCCTTAGCCACATTGCAGCTACATCGCCGGGTGTCCCGAGTTCCCTTCTGTAGCTTCTTTACACGCCGATACAGCTCGCTACAATCGGCGATGTAGCCATCTGTTTATGGGCAGTGCACGGATGCAGAGGTATCTGTAGCCGGCTGTGTCGTCCCGTCTTCAGACGCCGCTACTACGGGCGATATTGGCGCGACAAGCTACTTTTGTAGCCTGTAGCGGGTTGTATCCATCCTGTTGTGGCGGCGTGTAAAGGTACCATTAGGGCCACTTTACACACACCAACTTCTGTGTCCAACTTCTGAACAGATCTCTGGTTGCAGTGAAATCATGGACACATTGTTCCATTTGTACACAGCCACAAAATGTAACAATGTGTCCATGATTTCACTGCAACCAGAGATCTGTTCAGAAGTTGGACACAGAAGTTGGTGTGTGTAAAGCGGCCCTTACACAGCACGATGTTGAAACGATGTCGGCAACGATCTCATGGGCGCGCGTTGTTTTTGGCATCATTTCAACATCGCTGGTCAGATGTCAAACGTATAGATATTGTGAACAACTCACCAACGATGTAGTGAGCAGGTATCGTTCGCACAACCCAGTGAACAATACCTGCTCATTTCTGTGAATGGGCGAAGTCGTGCACCACATCGTTATTGCGGTGTCACACACAACGATGCAGCCGGTTGCTTGAGTTGATATCATCAGGTTTTACAACATGTAGGTAAACCTGTCAACTCCGATCCGACGATCTATCATAATTGAATCGTGCAGTTACACGCAACAACACACTTGCGATGTCGTTTCAATGTCACTCAACCCATGACGTTTCTGCGATGTCGCCCATGATATCGCGCCGTGTAACGGTACCTTTACACACGTTAGAAACTTACTTCTGGTATTGCTTGGTCAAGTATGGCCAGGGTCACATTTCCGTTTTTTTTATAGAATCCTGATCCGGTTTTGAGCTTTAAAAAAGCTCAAAACCGGACCAGGAAACGCTCCTCATAGGAGCCAATGTAAAACACCGGATGGCTTCACAAGCCATCCGGTGTCCGTCTCCGGCTCTGCAGCCTGCGTTAAAAATCATGCAGGCTGCAGTTTTCGGAGCGGTTCTCTGATCCGCACTGCAGTAACCGGATGGCTCAGGATGTGTAATCCTGAGCCATCCGGCAACTGCATAGTTTGCTGATCCCGGCTGTGTAAACGGGGGGCGGCGACGCTGGCGGGGCGCCAAAAGCGTGCGCGCTCCCGCCAGTCGTCACCGACATCTCTGGCAAGGTGGTACCATGTAACGGTACCCTTAGTGTCAGAGAATGATATTTCCTTAAAGGGATCCTGTCACCCCCAAAACACCTGTAAACCTATTAAAAGCTGTCCCTACAGCATAGTAACACTTTCCCTACACTCCTTTTACCTCCTAAATGCAGCAAGTGACATTGAAGAAAAACGTTATAATAGTACCTCATTAGTGATGATAATGAGTGACTATGCTATTCATAGTCACTCATCCAGGCTGCCCCTCTTCTTCATATCACGCCTGAATAGGCGTGATCTTCCTCATGGATTCAAATTGCCGCCTCCCTGCGCGCCTCCGATCTCTCCCATTGCGTGCCGGCTTCAGTGTGGGGCTGTATGACGCGATCCGCGTCATACCCGGCGCCGGGTGACTTATTTACACCGGCGCCGCGCTGTCAGCTTCAAAATGCGCACTGTGCATGCCCATGCGCATGCGCAGTACGCTTTTTGAAGCTGACAGCGCGGCGCCGGTGTAAATACGTCACCCGGCGCCGGGTATGACGCGGATCGCGTCATACAGCCCCACACTGAAGCCGGCACGCAATGGGAGAGATCGGAGGCGCGCAGGGAGGCGGCAATTTGAATCCATGAGGAAGATCACGCCTATTCAGGCGTGATATGAAGAAGAGGGGCAGCCTGGATGAGTGACTATGAATAGCATAGTCACTCATTATCATCACTAATGAGGTACTATTATAACGTTTTTCTTCAATGTCACTTGCTGCATTTAGGAGGTAAAGGAGTGTAGGGAAAGTGTTACTATGCTGTAGGGACAGCTTTTAATAGGTTTACAGGTGTTTTGGGGGTGACAGGATCCCTTTTAACTCAAGTCTGTAGTCCTTTATAGGGGGCCGTCACACGGAACGATATCTTGCCCGATATCGTTTAAGCGATCTCCTTTTTGATCGCTTAAGCGATATCGGGCAAGATATCGTTGCATGTAATCAAGCGATTTACGATGGTAAATCGCTTGATCGTGACATCGCTGATCTGAGTTTCGGTTCTCAGATCTAGCGATGAACGATGCAACGATCTGCATCATCGTGGTGTATAACACCACGATGAACGATCTCCCAGCGACCGCGCCTATGCTGGGAGATGGTAACTATGGTACACGTCGGGTAACTAAGCGACGCGCGGCGCCTAGTTACCCGATGTGTACCATAGTAACGAGCGAGATCGCTGCTCCACATCGCTGGTGAGTCTGTCTGTGTGACAGCTCACCAGCGATGTGAGTGATATTGTAAGCGATTGCGCGTGCACGTGATCGCTTACAATATCGCTAAAGATATCTCACCGTGTGACGGCCGCCATAGAGGTAGCAAAAAAGCCTCATGCATCATGTCTGAATGAGGCTTCACACAACTGGCAGATCTTATGGTGGGTTTACACACACCAATTTCTGTGTCCAATATCTGAACAGATCTCTGGTTGCAGTGAAATCATGGACACATTGTTCCATTTTGTGGCTGTGTACAACATGGAGCAATGTATCCATGATTTCACTGCAACCAGAGATCTGTTCAGATATTGGACTCAGATATCTGTGTGTGTGAAGTGGCCTTGAGTTTGCTGATTTGACTGCTGCACTCTACATTGTAAAAAAAGAAAAAATTTGTAAAAAGAAAAATTAAACATAATTTGTAAAGCTGCATCCGTAAAAGTCACCATTTTATAATCAATTAACCTCGATAGTCAAATAGAAAAATAATCAAAAATTCAGAATGGTGTTTTTTCAGTAGCAGCAATAACCTATGAAAATGCAATTAAGGGTATGTGCGCACTGGACGGTTCTGCATCCTTGCAGACCGACCGGAACCGGTGGAGACTGGCAGAAACTGAGTTTTCTGCACTCGCCAGTGTTCCTCGTTTTGTTAGCGTTTTGGTAACGATTTGCGATCGGGTTCTTAGCGTTTGTACAGCGTGTTCTTGGCGATTTTCCCGCCGTTTTTCTTAGCGATTTCCAGACTGGTCTTTGTTGCACTTGTTATGCTGGAACCGCTGGAAAAACGGCCAAAAGAAGTCACCTGCTCTATCTTTGAAAACCGGTGGAAAACCGGTGAATAAACTGAAAACGACAAGACAAAAACCGTTCTAATGTAGACAGCGTTTTCTAAACACCATTGACTAGCATGTTAATCCAACCGGTGGCTAGGATTAACATAAATTAACATAAAACCCAGCGGAAACCGCCGACGGAAAACGCTGAAAAACAGCCCACAAAACGACTGATGTGCACATACCCTAAAAGTGTTGAAAACATTGTATGTACACCAAAAGGGTTCAATTAAAAATAGCTCACCACCCAGAAGCCAAGCCCTACAGCGGCCGTCACACGCTACGATATCGCGAAAGATATCGCTTGAACGCGCCAGATTTAACATCGCGTGAACGATGTCTGTGCGTGTGACGGCAGGATACGACGAGCGAGAATTGTTGAAATCGCAAAATCGAGATCTGAGCTCTGGAGCTCAGATCTTGCAATGAACGATTTCACTATCTGTCTCATCGTGGTGTATAACACCACGATGAACGATCTCTCAGCGGCAGAGCCTATGCTGGGAGATGGTAACTATGGTACACGTCGGGTTACTATGCGACGCGCGGCGCCTAGTAACCCGATGTGTACCATAGTAACCAGTGATCTCGCTGGTCCACATCGCTGGTGAGTCTGTCTGTGTGACATCTCACCAGTGATGTGAGCGATATTGTAAGCGATCGCGCGTGCACGTGATCGCTTACAATATCGCTAGCGATATCTTAGCGTGTGACGGCTGCTTAACACATCTCCATCAACAGAAAAATACAAATTTTACAGGTTTCCGCTCTGACAATAATCCACAAGGAGGTCCCACGTCACTTCTCATCTCTTCTGCATCTAAGGCCACAGAGAAGGATAAGCATCCTTTCATCTGGGCCTCTGAGCACAGAATGACTGCACCGAGAGTCAGTGAGGTCACCCAAGGATACAAATCAGGTACCATGGTAACCCCTAAAGTTGGCAGTTACCACTGATACCAGAGCGGTGAGAAGGTGCCTGGCATTACCAATCCAGGACTTCATGACAAGCTGTGATTGGCCATTGCCACTCGGTGCAGTGAATATTCACTAAGCTTAATGAGCAATACCGGAAGCAAGCAACGGGAGACTGGTAAGGCGGCCGTCACACGGTGAGATATCTTTAGCGATATTGTAAGCGATCACGTGCACGCGCAATCGCTTACAATATCGCTCACATCGCTGGTGAGATGTCACACAGACAGACTCACCAGCGATGCGGAGCCGCGATCTCGCTGGTAACTATGGTACACATCGGGTAACTAGGCGCCGCGCGTCGCTTAGTTACCCGACGTGTACCATAGTTACCATCTCCCAGCATAGGCTCTGCCGCTGGGAGATCGCTCATCGTGGTGTTATACACCACGATGAGACAGATAGTCAAATCGCTCATCGCTAGATCTGAGAACCGGAGCTCAGATCAGCGATGTCACGATCAAGCGATTTCAGATCGTAAATCGCTTGATTACATGCAACGATTTGAAGCCCGATATCGCTTAAGCGATCAAAAAGGAGATCGCTTAAACGATATCGGGCAAAAAATCGTCCCGTGTGACGGCCGCCTATGATCGATCTATCTATTCTATCATCTATCCTTTCATCTACAGTTGTGGCCAAAAGTATTGACACTAGTGATGGGCGAATCCTAAATTACTCGGAATCGCTTGACTCTAGCGAGTCCGAGCACAGGACTCGCTACTCGTTGCGAGTCTAGCGAGTCCAATGTTAATGAATGGGGAAGCGAGTAATAGCGAGTAGTGTGAGATTTACAAATCGCAGATGTGTCTCGGAAGCTTCAGCCTGAAGCAATCCTAGTTTTGTCATTTATTTGCATTGCTCGTTTACTTTGTAAGTAATCGCTGACTCGCACAGATAAGATCCTGTCTCCTCTGTACAGGCTGCCAGCTCCAGGGTCCTAGAGCCCGCCTGCTGCCTGATGTAGCAGTGCTGAGATTGTTCTCAGTCTGCTCATTCCCTGTGTACAGACATGAATGTCTGTGCACAGAGATGATGTAGCAGAGCTGAGATTGTTCTCAGTCTGCTCATTCCCTGTGTACAGACATGAATGTCTGTGCACAGAGATGATGTAGCAGAGCTGAGATTGTTCTCAGTCTGCTTATTCCCTGTGCATAGACATCTATATTTATGCACAGGGGATGTAGCAGAGAGGACATCGCGTTTTGGACTGCGTCGGACGGAAGAGGATTTTTTTAATTAAAGATGGAGTCCCTAATGGCTTTTTTTTTTTATTTCTAATAAAAAATTTTCCTTGTGTTGTGTTTTTTTTAAAACAATTTAATAGAAATTCATGGCGGTCATGTCTAATATTGGCGTGACCGCCATAAATTTCGGGCTTAGGGCCAGCTGATAATACAAAGCTGGCCCTAACCTCTTTATTACCCAGCGTGCCACCGCTACCAGGGCCGCTGGAAGAGCGGGGTTCAGCGCCAGAAGATGGCGCTTCAATGAACGCGCCATCTTCTGGGGCGGCTGCGGGCTGCAATTTGCAGCGGGGGGTGCCCAGAAAGCTTGGGCATCCCTGCGCTGCGGATTCCAGCCCCCAGCTGCTTAGCTGTACCTGGCTAGACATAGAAATTGCGCGGAGCCCCACGCATTTTTTTTTAATTATTTCATGAAATTCTGAGATTCTGACTCTGAGACTCTGACTCTGAAATTCATGAAATAATAAAAAAAAAATGCGTGGGGCTCCGCGCAATTTCTATGTCTAGCCAGGTACAGCTAAGCAGCTGGGGGCTGGAATCCGCAGCGCAGGGATGCCCAAGCTTTCTGGGCACCCCCCGCTGCAAATTGCAGCCCGCAGCCGCCCCAGAAGATGGCGCGTTCATTGAAGCGCCATCCTCTGGCGCTGAACCCCGCTCTTCCAGCGGCCCTGGTAGCGGTGGCACGCTGGGTAATAAAGAGGTTAGGGCCAGCTTTGTATTATCAGCTGGCCCTAAGCCCGAAATTTATGGCGGTCACGCCAATATTAGACATGACCGCCATGAATTTCTATTAAATTGTTTTAAAAGAAACACAACACAAGGAAAATTTTTTATTAGAAATAAAAAAAAAAGCCATTAGGGACTCCATCTTTAATTAAAAAAATCCTCTTCCGTCCGACGCAGTCCAAAACGCGATGTCCTCTCTGCTACATCCCCTGTGCATAAATATAGATGTCTATGCACAGGGAATAAGCAGACTGAGAACAATCTCAGCTCTGCTACATCATCTCTGTGCACAGACATTCATGTCTGTACACAGGGAATGAGCAGACTGAGAACAATCTCAGCTCTGCTACATCATCTCTGTGCACAGACATTCATGTCTGTACACAGGGAATGAGCAGACTGAGAACAATCTCAGCACTGCTACATCATCTCTGTGCACAGACATTCATGTCTGTACACAGGGAATGAGCAGACTGAGAACAATCTCAGCACTGCTATATAATGTCTGTGAGCAGGCGGGCTCTAGGACCCTGGAGCTGCACAGAGAAGACAGCTGGACTCGGCTCGCAAAGAAACAGCAGTTATCTGCGAGTTTCCCTGCTATCACTGGCACAGTAGCCAGTGATTACTCGCACGAGTCTAATGCAAACAATGGCAATCCTAGTTTTGTCAGCGTTTCTGACAAAACTAGGATTGATATTGATTTGCATTGGACTCGTGCGAGTAATCACTGGGAAACTCGCAGAGTACAGAGTCCTGCGAGTCCCTTACTACTCGCCGAGTAACGAGTCCTAGCGAGTAGATTCGCCCATCCCTAATTGACACCCCTCCAATTCTGTCAGATAATACTCAGTTTCTTCCTGAAAATGATTGCAATCACAAATTCTTTGGTATTATCTTAATTTAATTTGTCTTCAATGAAAAAACACAAAAGAGAATGAAGCAAAAAGCAAAACATTGATCATTTCACACAAAACTCCAAAAATGGGCCAGACAAAAGTATTGGCACCCTCAGCTTAGTACTTGGTTGCACAACCTTTAGCCAAAATAACTGCGATCAACCGCTTCCGGTAACCATCAATGAGTTTCTTACAATGCTCTGCTGGAATTTTAGGGTATGAGCACACTGGCCGGGTTAGGGTCGGATTAGATGTGTAAACCGCCGGTCGGTTTACATAAATTTCATGTAAATTTATGTTAATCCAAACCGGTGTTTGGATTAACATTGAAACCTATATAAACCGACACCCGGTGTCCACACACCGGCGGTTTACACATGCTCATCCGTTGCTAACCCGCTGGGTTCCCAGCGGGTTAGCAAAGAATGAGCATGTTCTATAATCAGGCCGGTTCTGCAGCGGCTGCAAGCAGAATCATGTGCTGCTTCCAGCCGCCGCAACACCGCCGGCGCTAACCCGCTGGCCACCCGCCCGGCACCCGCCCGTCACCCGCCGCACATACCCGCCAGGATGCCAGTGGACGGCTCCGGAGCTTCCTGGCGGGTCCGCCCAGCCGCCGCCGACCAACCCGCCGGCCAGTGTGCACATACCCTTAGACCATTCTTCTTTGGCAAACTGCTCCAGGTCCCTGATATTTGAAGGGTGCCTTCTCCAAACTACCATTTTTAGATCTCTCCACAGGTGTTCTATGGGATTCAGGTCTGGACTCATTGCTGGCCACCTTAGAAGTCTCCAGTGCTTTCTCTCAAACCATTTTCTAGTGCTTTTTGAAGTGTGTTTTGGGTCATTGTCTTGCTGGAAGACCCATGACCTCTGAGGGACACCCAGCTTTCTCACACTGGTTCCTATATTATGCTGCAAAATTTGTTGGTAGTCTTCAGACTTCATAATGCCATGCACACAGTCAAGCAGTCCAGTGCCAGAGGCAGCAAAGCAACCCCAAAACATCAGGGAACCTCCACCATGTTTGACTGTAGGGACCGTGTTCTTTTCTTTGAATGCCTCTTTTTTTTCTCCTGTAAACTCTATGTTGATGCATTTGCCCAAAAAGCTCTACTTTTGTCTCATCTGACCAGACAACATTCTTCCAAAACGTTTTAGGCTTTCTCAGGTAAGTTTTGGCAAACTCCAGCCTGGCTTTTTTATGTCTCAGGGTAAGAAGTGGGGTCTTCCTGGGTATCCTACCATACAGTCCCTTTTTATTCAGATGCCGACGGATAGTACGGATTGACACTGTTGTACCCTCGGACTGCAGGGCAGCTTGAACTTGTTTGGATATTAGTCGAGGTTCTTTATCCACCATCTGCACAATCTTGCGTTGAAATCTCTCGTCAATTTTTCTTTTCCGTTCACATCTAGGGAGGTTAGCCACAGTGCCATGGGCTTTAAACTTCTTGATGACAGTGCGCATGGTAAACACAGGAACATTCAGGGCTTTGGAGATGGACTTGTAGCCTTGAGATTGCTCATGCTTCCTCACAATTTGGTTTCTCAAGTCCTCAGACAGTTCTTTGGTCTTCTTTCTTTTCTCCATGCTCAATGTGGTACACACAAGGGCACAGGACAGAGGTTGAGCCAATTTTAATCCATGTCAACTGGCTGCAAGTGTGATTTAGTTATTGCCAACACCTGTTAGGTGCCACAGGTAAGTTACAGGTGCTGTTAATTACACAAATTAGAGAAACATTACATGATTTTTCTAATAGTTCCAATACTTTTGTCCACCCCCTTTTTTATGTTTGGTGTGGAATTATATCCAATTTTGCTTTAGGACAATTCTTTTTGTGTTTTTTCATTGAAGACAAATTAAATGAAGATAATAATACCAAAGAATTTGTGATTGCAATCATTTTCAGGAAGAAACTGAGTATTATCTGACAGAATTGCAGGGGTGTCAATACTTTTGGCCACAACTGTATCTATCCCATCTATCTTCATGTCTATTTATTCTAACTTTTTACAGTATGACAAAAAGGCCACGCTAAAAACACTGTCTGTGTGCTGTGCAATTTTTTAATCGCACCCATACACTTGCATTGGTGGAATCTTGGTGAGATACGCTGCCATACGCAGCATGCTGCAGATTTTTTCTCAGCTAGTTGAGGAAAAACTTGCAGATGGGCATTGTGCTATAGTTTAACCTTGTTGTGAGTGCAACCTAATGTTTTATCAGATTGCACTCGCCAAGTTTAAAAGCATACTTGAGCAAACCCTTAAATTCATTCTGCACCTCCTAGCTGGATTGAAAGTTCCTTAGTGTCCATATTCTTGCTGACATCTCACACTGCTCAGGACAAACTTCAGTTGTCAGGCTGGATGTGCTGAGGTTGAATATACCGGTATTTGTGTTCATAAGCTTTCTCTTTAGCTCTCTCAGAAAATGCTCCCATGATTAAAGAGCCATTTGGACGTGAATTCTCTGGTGGCAGATCCACTTAAAATGGTGGCATATTTCCCCCTGCAGAATATTATCCATGACAATGTAATGTATGTAATGTATTAATGTGTGCTACATTTTTTTTATGATATTAAGAATTACTATTCAGTCTTAGGCCCCTGTGGAGACGGTTGTGATCTCAATGGGTGAATTCAGCGAAAACCTGCCATGCCCAACTGACAGTGGGCACAAGCGGCTGCGTTCACCCGCAGAGATCACTGGCTGCCCCACAGGAGGAAGGACGCTGCACGCAGGACACAGGTAAGAAGCATTGTGGACATGTACCCTTAAATTAAAATGAAGTTTAGAGCACATTGTTTTAATTACTATTACTACTACTACTACTGCTACTACTGTCATCATCATAATATTATTATTTTATAACATTTTATCTGGCCTTTGCTGTTTGGCTTGGCTAATAAGGTTGCCACACAACATGATTCATGTCATATTTTGGCACATACACAGTCATGGCTGCTTATGTATCTGTGTGTATCACATTCTGCACAAGCCTGCAGTGTGTATATTGCAGCAGCACATCTGTTGTCAGTTAGTCTCCCTGTTACAGTAAGTAACCATGACCTCTGTTAGCAGCACAGACTTGTAACTGATCCCACAGCTGTGACGGCTTCAAGGATGGGAAAGGATTTCAGATTTCACTAACACCATGTGCAAGACACATAATGCACCCCCAGCCATGGCACAAGCCACCTGCTCTCACCCCTCCTTCATGCACACAAAATAGGAGAGTGAAGATAGTAAGGCTGGCTTCACACTTGTGTTTGTGTCTGCATGCATATGGCATGCAGACGCAAACGCAGTGCAAACGCAGTGCAAACGCAGCCATATTAATGTGAACGCAGTGGAGAATCTCCGCATGCGTTCACATTAGTATGCACCCCGGCCGGCAAATCAGCTGTCTCGGGGGCAGCCGGGAGGAGGAGATCAGGGGCAGAGATCTCGTCCTCCCGACCACAGCTGATCTCCACAGATTTGAGATTAAGGCCCTGCAGGTGGACTAGTCAGACACAAACGCTGACGACAATAGCGAGTCTTTTGGCGTATCCTAATTTACGCTGCAACCTACTGTAGCTGCACTAAGATGCTAAATGAGTGCTGACAAGATTTGGTTTTTAGCACGACACTGAGATTTGAGATTAAGGCCCTGCAGGTGGACTGGTCAGACACAAACGCTGACGACAATAGCGAGTCTTTTTGCATATCCTAATTTGCACTGCAACCTACTCCTGCCGCACACAACTGTTAAATGAATGCAGACAAGAGTTGGTTTTTAGCACGACACTGAGATTTGAGATTAAGGCCCTGCAGGTGGACTAGTTAGACACAAACGCTGATGACAATAGCGAGTCTTTTGGCGTATCGTAATTTACGCTGCAACCTACTGCAGCTGCACTAAGATGCTAAATGAGTGTTGACAAGATTTGGTTTTTAGCACGACACTGAGATTTGAGATTAAGGCCCTGCAGGTGGATTAGTTACACACAAACGCTGACGAGAATAGTGAGTTTTTTGGCGAATCCTACTTTACGCTAACCTACTCCTGCCTATAGTGAGCACTGTTTTAGGATGGATGGATGAGATTTCCAGCCTGTACACCAGCCCCAGATGTGATGCAGGCTGGTATACTGGCACAACAAAGTTTGCTATATACCCTGCCTCCCTGCCTGCCTGTATACAGCTCTATTAGTCCTCAGAAGGACTGTTGTGGTAATTAGACTGGCAGCCCTGCACCTACACTAGCTGAAAGGCCACAAATCTGTCCCTGAATCAGCAGCACCTCTCCCTACACTGCCTGTCTGTGGAGCAGAGTGACGAGCACAGCGCGGTCAGGTCTTATAAAGACTTGATCACGCTGTGCGGCCAGCCAATCATTGTAATTCACAACCAACATGGCTGTGGCATTACAGTGTCTGTCAGCCAATCCCTGCATGTGGGCTGGCTCTGTAAAGATAGCCAACATGCAGGGAGGTGGACCCCGAGCATAGCAAGAGTATCACCTGCACTGATATCTCCCTATTCGGTGTCGGCGCAGGAGATTTAAACAGCTGTCAGATCAGCTGTATCTTCAAATCTCCCGCGCTGACACCTTTGCAGTGTTGTGCTAAAAACCAAATCTTGTCTGCACTCATTTAGCTATATGTATATCAGTATGGGCGCACACCTCTTATGGTGGGTGCAAGCTTCAAAAAATACATGTAAACACTTACCAATAGATCAGCTGCACACCACACTATATCTTTAAAGGGAATGCCAAAATGGCTGTGTGAATTTATTGCATCATATAATAAGAATCAAGGAAATATTTTATACAGCTACTGAAAGCTGGCCCTGGTCTAAAGAATAAATGTGAAAGCATTAGTTGATATCATAGCCATGAAATCCATGATCTATTGGTAAGTGTTTACATGTATTTTTTGAAGCTTGCACCCACCATAAGAGGTGTGCGTCCATACTGATATACATATAGTTATTTATATTTGGAGCTGCACCCCGCCCAGTAACTAATGTGAGAACATTCACACAGGTGTTACACACTCCCTTTAAAGGCAGGGTTTTACATATAGTCTTGAGACATTCCCTTTAATGGTGGGTTTACACGCCGCGATATCGGCGTCCAACTCC
>JARQOC010002460.1:0-25190 GCA_033576535.1 Allobates femoralis | reverse complement strand
AGAGCAGGCGCTTGAATGGATAGCAAGTAGGGATGAGCGAGTCTACTCGCTAGGACTCGTTACTCGGCGATTCTTAAGGGACTCGCTGGACTCGGTAATCGGCGAGTCTTTTAGCGAATACTCGCTCAGTAACGAGTCCAATACAAGTAAATGGCAATCTTAGTTTTGTCAGAGTTTACTTTCACTCGCTAGACTCGCTAGACTCGCTCTATCACATCGCTATATAGCTTGAATCTCCCCAAACAGCAGCGAGTCTGAGCGAGTCTACGAGTCCGAATCCTAGCGAGTCTGCGATTCCGAGTCCTGTATTCTCTATTCGGGACTCGCGAATCCAGAATCTTTTATGTTACTAGTCAGCATTGCGTGTTAGGTCAGAAAACTTGTGAAGGGGGGCGTGGCCTGACGCAGCATGAAGATGGCCGCATAGACCGGGAGCTCCGTGTCCCTCAGAACTTACAGCGGCTCATACAGCTCTCAGACCTCAAGTGCCCGGCTATAACTCGCCCCACATCATCCCGGAACCCTGGTGAGTGCATGGGGAAAGCCAAAAGCGGGAAACGTCCCTCCCCACAGCGGGTTACCGACTTTTTCGCGGCCGCTAGACCCGCCAGCAGAGAAGCTAAAATGGCGCCGGCCTCGCCGCGTTCTACCCGCTCCTCCTCCAGAAGGAGCTCTGTGGTCTCCTCCGGCTCTAATGGAGGCGGGAATGGAGACGCACCAGTGACCCACAACAGCATGAGGGAAATGCTGTCCTCACTAAACATGTCACTCCAGAACTCCATGAAGGAGATGGTTGCTGATCTCAAAAGAGAGGTGGCTGACATTGGTGGCCGCACTGATAAGCTGGAAAGGAAAATGGCTGAGATAGTGCAGTCACATAATGAGCTATTAGATGCACATGAGGAACTGAAAGACAAAATGCACAAGGTGCAAGTAAAACAACTGGATCTTGAGGATCGCTCTAGACGCAATAACATCCGCATTAGAGGGATTCCAGAAGCTGTGCAGCCTAGAGATCTTCGCTCTATGTTACAGGACTTTATAATGGCCGCCATGCCTGAAGTGGAGAAGAAGGACATTATTATTGACCGGATACATAGGGTACCTAAGCCCTCTCATATAAGCCCTAATTTACCCAGAGACGTGCTTGCCAGAATTCATTTTTATGAATTGAAAGAGGACTTTCTATACTGCCTCCGTGGTAAACCTGCTCTGCCTGATCAGTTCTCTAAATTGGCTGTCTTTTCAGACTTATCACCGGGTACCCTGGCCCTACGTCGTGCATTCCGCCCATACACTTCTGCACTGCGTACTCAAGACATTCAGTATATATGGGGCTTCCCAACCAAGCTCATAATACGCAGAGGCGACTCTACTCATGTCTGCATTTCACCGGGCCATGCAGCTAAACTCCTCTCTCAATGGGGTATACACGTCTCTAATGGATCTGTTGGGGAGACCCCTTCTCCCGCTACACCCAAGAAACATGTGGATCCGGAGTGGTCCACGGTCTGAGTACACTTATCTATTCTGAGGGGCATTGTTCCCTTTTGTTTTTTTTCTCTCCTGGTCATATTAACACCTGGACCCATTACTCCTATGTTCTTAACTGTTTTTTTCTTTTTAGGAGATAATGATTTGGAAGCTCTAATTAGAGCCTTCACTACAGGGATTAACTTTTTTTGATTCCTGAATTTAAGCCCCAAGAGCGTATTTTTGTCGCTCATTGTTTCTTTTGGAGAATATTGCTGTTCTCCCCTATGAGCATTTTTGCTCTGTTTCATTATGGTTTTGCTTTTCTTTTTTTTTCTCAGATTGCATTTGGCGTTGAAATGTTATTATTACTGTCTCTTGTTTTCCTTACCTCCCTACCCTCACTTTCCTACACATCTCCCCTTCCCCCCTTACCCTCGACCCCATTGGTTTTGGTCTTACAGGAAATTCCGGTTCTTAATTATGTCTGTAACGCTGTCTTTTAATACCCTATCATGAGCATATCGATAATGTCAATTAATGTGAATGGATTGAATTCGCCAACTAAGAGGTCTATTGTCTTAAAACACTTACACAAGTCTAAGAGTGATGTGATCTTCATCCAGGAGACGCACTTGTTAGCTAAAGATAATGACAGAATGCGATCTCGTATTTACTCACACCAATTTTATGCCAATTGTTCCAAAAAAAAGGCGGGTGTGGGTATCTTGGTGAGAAACACGGTCTCATTCCAATTGGAGCATACTATTTCGGACCCTGAGGGACGATTTCTCATTTTAATCTGCAAATTAAATAATGTCACTTATACCTTGGTAGCGGTATATGCGCCGAACGTAGGGCAAATGAAGTTCCTTAGATCTCTCCTGGATGAAGTCTCTTTGCACACTCAAGGACGCAGACTTATAGGTGGTGATTTCAACATGCCTATGTTAAAACGTTTAGATTGTTCGGGCCCACCTCAGTACCGTGGGGAAATGAATGCTTTGGTTTTAGAATACGGATTACATGATGTGTGGCGGTATCATCATGGCGAAGAGCGTGATTATACGTTCTTTTCTGCGAGATACCAAACATATAGCCGTATTGATTTAATACTGGTAGATGGTTCTCTTTTACATCGCTGTAAACAAGCAGGGATTGGTAACATCACATGGTCAGACCATGCTCCCACTACTTTGCAAATTAATGATCCCTCTGCTATACGTCCCCCATACACATGGAAACTTAACACATATTTACTGTCTAACGCTGAGGTATTTCAGGAGATCTCCGATCAACTGAGAGAATTTTTCATTCATAATGACAATGGGGAAGTACAGGACGAGGTTCTGTGGTTATCCCATAAAGCAGTCCTCAGGGGAATTTTTATTAAACTGGCGGCCTTACATAAAAGACGGTATATGGCGGACCTGACTGATACCTTAAAATTACTCCAATCTTTGGAAACGCAACATAAATCCACTCCTACCCCTACTTTACTACAGTCCTTAATTGATACAAGACACCACCTTAGGTCATTACTACTCCAGAAAGCTCAGAATAATTTGAAAAAATTGAAAGCCAAATATTATGGCATGGGAGACAGGGCAGGCTCTCTTTTAGCTCGTAGAGCAAGAAAAAGAATGGCACAGTTCAGGATTCCCTATGTTGTCTCTGCTGAAGGTAAACAGGTTCGTAATCCTTTGCAGATTGCGGAGGAATTTCGTTCATATTACGATTCCCTATATAACTTACATCGTTCATCTGACACCCCTCAGCCTACAGCGGAGTCAATATCTTCCTTCCTAGATAGGGTAACCTTACCCAAACTGACTCCTTCTCAATTGAGTACCTTGAATGCGCCACTCACAGAATTGGAAATAAATCGTGTTCTCCATTCCTCAACAACTAATACAGCTCCTGGGCCTGATGGTTTCCCTGTCTTATACTATAAGACTTACACCTCTGTCCTCTCTCCCTATTTACTACGACTATTTGAGTTCTGGCGCACCAGGGGGGCTATCCGACGGGAGAGTCTGGAAGCAACCATATCCACACTACCCAAACCTGGGAAGTCTCCCACCTCTCCTGGTAACTTCCGCCCTATAGCGCTGCTCAATTGTAATGTTAAATTATATGCGAAGGTGTGGGCAACGAGATTGATGAACGTCCTTCCGTCTCTCGTTGACCCAGACCAGGTGGGATTTGTGCCAGGCCGGCAGGCTCGAGACGGAACCAGACGCCTTATCAACATTCTGGATCTCATGGAGCGTGCTGATGCCCCCGGTGTTCTCCTGTCTCTTGATGCGGAAAAGGCGTTTGACAGGGTGCACTGGGGGTACGTTGAAGCGGTTCTACAGAAATTTGGCATTGTTGGCTCTGCCATGTCTGCCATAATGGCATTATACACACACCCTAATGCTTCCGTCCGAGCCTCTGGCTTTCTTTCGGACTCCTTTGATATTTCAAACGGCACACGCCAAGGATGTCCTCTTTCCCCACTGATATTTGCATTGGTGATGGAACCCTTGGCAGCGCGTATTAGGGCGGAACCTCAGGTGCGGGGTGTTCTGGTGGGGGGAGTAGAACACAAAGTAGGTTTATACGCGGACGATGTTATTTTCACATGCGTCAATGTTATCCCCTCATTGTACAAAATTATGGATATTCTTACAGAGTTTTCTGCAGCCTCCTATTATCGCCTCAATATACAAAAATCCATACTCTATCCGGTAAACATCACGCAGTCGACACAACAGTCCATACGCCAACTTTTTACTTTTACGTGGGCTCCGGAAGGTTTTACCTATCTGGGAATCTATATCACCCAACTTCATAACATAGTCAAAAGTAACTGTGATTTGGTCTTCAATGATATTAGAATCGAACTCAACAGGCTCTCCCCTCTATGCCTCTCCTGGGTCGCCAGAATAAACTTAATCAAAATGCTTATCCTCCCCAAACTGATATACTTATTTAGATGTCTTCCTATGACATTCCCCCGTAAATGTATATCTAAATTACAGACTATGCTTAATACTTTTATTTGGAATGGTAAACCACACAGAGTATCTCATAACATTATGGTTCTCCCTTATAAACAGGGAGGACTGGGTGTCCCTGATGTTTTATCCTACCATAGAGCGGCTCTTTTAGAGCCAGCCAACCGTTGGTGGTCGGGAGAAAACCTTTCTCCTCGATGGTTACAAATTGAATCCCATTACGCTCCGACTGGATCTCTAAGACTTCAATTAGAGGCCGGCCTCCTACAGAGGTCAGATAGTAATATTCCCTTACGTACAATGGGGGCTCTTTTGAGGTTATGGTACTCCATGGGTAGATCCCACTTTTCCTTCTTATTTCACTATATTTCCCTAGATGCATTAGAGTCACTGATCCCTGACATCTCTCTGTCTCACTGGAAAACTAGGGGTATTCATTTTCTAAGAGACATACTGGATGAGGATGGAGTTCAGTCATTTTCTGACCTTGAACGAATGTTTGCACTTCCTACTCAGGTGTTTTATCAATACCTTCAGGTCCGCCATTTACTGCATACAGTCGGTCTGCCTCCACGAGTCATCTCACTTGGAGAAGACGCTCTTCAACGTTATTTTAAAGCTTCCTCTACTCAACGAGGTGTCTCTATTATATATCGGGCCTTAACAGCCCCTATGGATGGAGGGAAGCTTCCGTATATGGAGGCCTGGGAAAATCGGCTTTCATTTACGGCTTCTGCCAAGTCATGGCACTCTGCATTCTCCCATGCTTCCAAATACTCCTCTTGCCTTAACCACTTAGAACAAGCTAAAAAACTCCAAATGAACTGGTACTTAACCCCCTTTCGCTTACATAAATTTAATCCGGCTCTCTCAGATTTGTGCTGGAAAGGCTGCCAACACCGCGGAACTATGGAACATATGTGGTGGTTTTGTCCCTTGTTACAAGTCTTCTGGAAACAGGTTGAATCCTTAATAATAACAATCACTGGTATTCCCCTGGTTCTAGACGCCCCATTGGCTCTTTTGGGTATGGGTCTGGAGGACGTCCCCTCCTTAATCAGGCCCATGATGACCAATATTTTAATAGCGGCCAGAACCTGTATTGCCAGACATTGGAGGAAACCTTCTTCTCCTACGAAGGAAGAGGTGATCTCGCAACTTAATCTCCATGCGCAACATGAGATTATATTAGTACATGACTTTAATGCTAAGTCGAAAATTTTGAATGGTTGGGATTTATGGTCTTCCTCCTCTTATGCTAAACAATTGTGATGTGATGTAGTCTCACCTATAATCAATATAATGTTAACCCGGAGTTCCTACCCATTCATATGTTTGTCTGTCACATTTTCAATGGGTGTTCGTCCCTACCTCCCTTCTGACCTCTCCCCTCCCGCCTGCCTTCTGATTCCTATCCCCTCCTTGTTTTATATTGAAACTTGCTGTATTCAATTTATACGGTTGTATTGTTCTCTCCTATATATCTATGTTAAAATCAATAAAAATCTATTGTTTAAAAAAAAAAAGAAAACTTGTGAAGAAGGACAAGCATCTTAGCCAATCATAGTCAGTAATGCCATAGCAGCTTTGGTTGTGTCAGGACTATGATTGGCTGCTGTCCATCGTGATGCCTATGTCATCTATGACAGGCAAGGCAGTATATAAGGCTTGCCCCCGCCATTTTGGGCACATTCCTGAGAAGAGCTGACCTAGTGCAGGGAGACTTGGAGCAGATCTAGGGACAGTTAGGCAGTGTAGGAGTCACATATAACCCAAAAGTTCTTTTCAGAACTAACAGGACGGAGTGTAGGAGTCAAGATTCCTCACACATAACCCAAAAGTTCTTTTCAGAACTACCAGGACGGAGGATTGCTGTACAGGACTGTAAGGAAGGGGAGATAGGAGCAGCCTTACAGTGAATACAGCACCATCCTCAGAGCTTAGTTCACCCAGCTTTCCGCAGAGCTGTAATCCTAAGCTTTTTCTTATTTTTGGCACTAGTCTACCAAATAATTTTGGTGCCATTTTTCCACAAAAAATTTCCTGTGCCAGTGCGTTGCTGTACGGTGTCCTGCCTGCAGCTCGCACGGTACTTGTAAACTTGCACGCAACCAGCACCGCAGCCTAATAGTGCCTGGTTCTGCGTACTAAACAATTTTTTCCTGTGCCAGTGCGTTGCTGTACGGTGTCCTGCCTGCAGCTCGCACGGTACTTGTAACAATTTACGCAGCCAGCACCGCAGCCTAATAGTGCCTGGTTCTGCGTACTAAACAATTTTTTCCTGTGCCAGTGCGTTGCTGTACGGTGTCCTGCCTGCAGCTCGCACGGTACTTGTAAACTTGCACGCAGTCAGCACCGCAGCCTAACAGTGCCTCGTTCTGCGTACTAAACAATTTTTTCCTGTGCCAGTGCGTTGCTGTACGGTGTCCTGCCTGCAGCTCGCACGGTACTTGTAAACTTGCACGCAGCCAGCACCGCAGCCTAACAGTGCCTGGTTCTGAGTACTAAACAATTTTTTCCTGTGCCAGTGCGTTGCTGTACGGTGTCCTGCCTGCAGCTCGCACGGTACTTGTAACATTTTACGCAGCCAGCACCGCAGCCTAATAGTGCCTGGTTCTGCGTACTAAACAATTTTTTCCTGTGCCAGTGCGTTGCTGTACGGTGTCCTGCCTGCAGCTCGCACGGTACTTGTAAACTTGCACGCAGCCAGCACCGCAGCCTAACAGTGCCTGGTTCTGCGTACTAAACAATTTTTTCCTGTGCCAGTGCGTTGCTGTACGGTGTCCTGCCTGCAGCTCGCACGGTACTTGTAACATTTTACGCAGCCAGCACCGCAGCCTAATAGTGCCTGGTTCTGCGTACTAAACAATTTTTTCCTGTGCCAGTGCGTTGCTGTACGGTGTCCTGCCTGCAGCTCGCACGGTACTTGTAAACTTGCACGCAGCCAGCACCACAGCCTAACAGTGCCTGGTTCTGCGTACTAAACAATTTTTTCCTGTGCCAGTGCGTTGCTGTACGGTGTCCTGCCTGCAGCTCGCACGGTACTTGTAACATTTTACGCAGCCAGCACCGCAGCCTAATAGTGCCTGGTTCTGCGTACTAAACAATTTTTTCCTGTGCCAGTGCGTTGCTGTACGGTGTCCTGCCTGCAGCTCGCACGGTACTTGTAAACTTGCACGCAGCCAGCACCGCAGCCTAACAGTGCCTGGTTCTGCGTACTAAACAATTTTTTCCTGTGCCAGTGCGTTGCTGTACGGTGTCCTGCCTGCAGCTCGCACGGTACTTGTAAACTTGCACGCAGCCAGCACCGCAGCCTAACAGTGCCTGGTTCTGCGTACTAAACAATTTTTTCCTGTGCCAGTGCGTTGCTGTACGGTGTCCTGCCTGCAGCTCGCACGGTACTTGTAACATTTTACGCAGCCAGCACCGCAGCCTAATAGTGCCTGGTTCTGCGTACTAAACAATTTTTTCCTGTGCCAGTGCGTTGCTGTACGGTGTCCTGCCTGCAGCTCGCACGGTACTTGTAAACTTGCACGCAGCCAGCACCGCAGCCTAACAGTGCCTGGTTCTGCGTACTAAACAATTTTTTCCTGTGCCAGTGCGTTGCTGTACGGTGTCCTGCCTGCAGCTCGCACGGTACTTGTAACATTTTACGCAGCCAGCACCGCAGCCTAATAGTGCCTGGTTCTGCGTACTAAACAATTTTTTCCTGTGCCAGTGCGTTGCTGTACGGTGTCCTGCCTGCAGCTCGCACGGTACTTGTAAACTTGCACGCAGCCAGCACCGCAGCCTAACAGTGCCTGGTTCTGCGTACTAAACAATTTTTTCCTGTGCCAGTGCGTTGCTGTACGGTGTCCTGCCTGCAGCTCGCACGGTACTTGTAACATTTTACGCAGCCAGCACCGCAGCCTAATAGTGCCTGGTTCTGCGTACTAAACAATTTTTTCCTGTGCCAGTGCGTTGCTGTACGGTGTCCTGCCTGCAGCTCGCACGGTACTTGTAAACTTGCACGCAGCCAGCACCGCAGCCTAACAGTGCCTGGTTCTGCGTACTAAACAATTTTTTCCTGTGCCAGTGCGTTGCTGTACGGTGTCCTGCCTGCAGCTCGCACGGTACCTTCCATCTGTCTTAAAATATCTTAGCCTCTAGTGTGTACCTTTCACGAAATAGTACCTGCTACTTGTTTTACAAGCCCCCAGAAAGCCACCAGAAATTATAAAATGTCACCCAAAAAACCAAATCCCAAAAAAAGTGTTGCTAAGGGACAGGGACGAGGTACAGGCATTGGTAGTCGTGGCCAACTATCCACCAGTTCGGGCAGACAGACGAGGATTGATCGATCGTTCCTCCTGTCTAACTTTCCCCGTCAGGAAAGTAAACGAGTATTGAGGCCGGAAGACGAACACCATCTAACGTCTTGGCTGGCAGACAAGACCTCAACAACAGGTTCTTGCAGCACTCAAGGTTCCTTGAGCACTGTGTCTACTGTTGGTACATACCATGCTGGGTCATCTAATCCACAACCTCTTCACAGTTCCTCAGACCAACAGCAGCCCCATGAAAATGTTGACACAGACATGGGTCACTCAGATGACTTATTTGGTACATATAATCCTTTACATGAATCCGGTTTGCCAGACTCCGTAGTAGATGAGATACTTGATGAAGAATTGTCCAATCATGGACAAGTTTTAGAGACACCCCGGCCACATGAACGTGTCTTTCAGCAAAGTCTTAGACCGTCTCAGGAGTTGGAGGATGATGATGATGAGACAGTGACACACTTGTCATCTGGGGAGCAAAATCAATCTTGTTATCGGGAAGATTTAGAAGAGGAAGGGGTTGATGATGAGACAACTGATCCCACGTGGAATGTTGCGATGCAGAGCCAGCAGAGCAGCACGGAGGAAGAAAGTGTGTATGTCCCACCAACAAAGGCACCAAGGCCTACTCCTCCCACCAGAACTGAAAGAGTCACCACTGTTGCCCAAAATGTGTCCACTGTGGCTCAAAATTTGTCAACTGTTGGACAAAATGTCTCAAATGTGGGCCTGAGTAATCCCTCAGGGAGTACAGTCAAGCCTAGAGGTCGGTCAGCCACTGTGTGGAAATTTTTTAAAGATGGGCCTTCTCAAGAAAATGTGGTCATCTGTACCATCTGCCATGCAAGGCTAAGCAGAGGCCACGGGAAAGGAAACCAGAGCACCAGCAGTATGCGGAAGCACATGGCTGGTCAGCACCCTATTCAGTGGTCAAAAGTGCAGCCTTCCACAACAGTGTCATCTGACCCAAAGACTGCCACGGTAACTCAGATCCGTCCGTCACAATCAAGTGTTGCTGAAGCTGGTCCAGCTCATATGTACTCATCACAAGCAGCGGTTGCAGAGAGACTGAACATGAGTGCAGACAGTTCTCGGTCAGCAACATCCTTACAGTTATCAGTGACACAGCTGTACGAAAGGAAGCAGAAATACCACTCTTCCCACCCATTAGCCAAAAAAATAAATGCCCAGATAGCTAAGTTGTTAGCAGTCGAGATGTTGCCGTTTAGGCTTGTGGGTACAGACTCTTTCCGTGAGCTTTTGGCTATGGCAGTACCACGCTACTCGGTTCCAAGCCGCCACTACTTTTCACGTTGTGCCGTCCCCGCGTTACATGAGCATGTCATTAACAACCTCAAGCGTGCCCTCACCAACGCTGTAACCGGGAAAGTACACCTTACTACGGACACGTGGACAAGCAGTTCAGCACAGGGCCGGTACATCTCGCTCACCGCGCATTGGATCAACGTTGTGGAGAGTGTGCCAAACGATGTTAGTGTTACATCAAACATCCTACCCACGCCACGGATAGCTGGCACAACCTCATTCAGGGTCTCTGCATCATCCTATATGTCCACTACACCATCTTCAGCTTCCTCGACCAATCCTCAATTGCCCTCAACATCACGGCCAAGTTGGGAGGTTTGCTGCAGTGCTTCAGCAAGACGCCAACAGGCTCTGCTGAAGCTGATCTGTTTAGGTCACACACCGCACACTGCAGTAGAGCTGTTGAAAGGTCTGAAGCAACAGACAGATGAGTGGCTATCCCCACTCCAACTCCAGACCGGTCTCGTGGTGAGCGACAATGGTCGTAACCTAGTGGCTGCACTAAAGCTCGGAAACCTTGTGCACGTGCCTTGCATGGCTCACGTGCTGAATCTAGTAGTGCAGAAATTCCTGCGTACATACCCAGAGCTATCTGACCTACTGGAGAAGGTGCGTCGAGTTTGTGCACATTTTCGTCATTCGTCAACAGCGGTTGGAAAACTTTCATTGCTTCAAAAGCAATTGAATTTGCCCAACCACAGACTCATTTGTGACATGCCGACACGATGGAACTCTACATTCCATATGTTATCGAGGATCAATGAGCAGCAGAGGGCAATATCCGAGTATCAGTTGTAACATGCCCGTCAGACCGGCAGTCAGCCACGACATATTAGTACAATGGAGTGGGTGTGGATCGCTGACACATCTGAGGTTCTTGATAATTTTGACTACTGCACAAAACTGGTGAGCGGTGATCAGTCCATCATCAGTGTCACTATACCCATGCTGTGTCTGCTGAAAGAATCCCTCATTAATCAGAAAAATGAAGCATTGAGAGCCCAGCAGATGGCTATGGAGCCAGATTTAAACAGCGCAGTACCTAGCCAGCAAAGCCAGTATGACCAGGCAACATTGGCTCCTGAAGAGGAACAGGAGCAAGACGATGAAGAGGATTTATTTTTTGTTGGTGCCGATGTCAGCCCAGATGGTACTCACAACCCCAGCTTTGTGTCTGTCCACCATGGGTGGCCTGGAGAGGAGGAGGCGGAGACAGACTTTGCGGATACAATGGGTATTGAACATCGTTCTGAGGACACTGAAGACATGACTCTATGCAGCTTAGGACACATGGCTGACTTCATGTTGACTTGTCTGCTAGAAGACCCACGAGTGATTAACATATTGCACAACGACCTCTACTGGTTGGCCACCTTTCTGGACCCACGTTATAAAGATAAATTCACCTCGCTGCTGTTTCAGTCACCACGTGGCTTGACAATTGACTATTTCAAGAGGGTTCTTGTGGATAATATGCTTCTAATATCACCGTCAGACAACACTCTGCCCATAGTTAGCAACTCTGTGCAACAGCAGCCTTTGGTCGGGGCACAATCATCCACGCTGTCCAGAAGAGATGCTGGAAAGATGTCCGCAAAGTGGGCTATGTTCAATAAGCCATCGAACCTGCAGCGCCATGTTGCTCCAGTAACCATCTCTCGGAGACAGAAACTTACCAACATGGTACAAGAATACTTAAGTGACAGTACCTGCTTCCTGACTGATGCCGCAGTCCCGTTTAATTACTGGGTCTCCAAGCTCCACACTTGGACAGAGCTCTCGTTGTATGCCTTGGAGGTGCTGGCATGCCCTGCAGCTAGTGTGACATCAGAGCGGGTTTTCAGTGCCGCTGGGGGTATCATAACTGATACCAGGACACGTCTTACTCCAGAGAATGCAGACAGGCTTACTCTAATTAAGTTTAATAGGAACTGGATTTCACAAGACTTCTTGAGTCCTGAAGACGACAGTACTCAGAGCTGAAGTGCCACGTTCAACATCAATATGATATAATTAATCATTGTATTATATTGTGTCTTTTTGGTACAAGCAGTATGTACAAGACCAGTAACGATTTGCGTAACCATGTTCCTGCAACCTGGTAATGAGGCTGCTTCATCTTAAACCAACACTATACCTTAACTTCGGTTTCATTAACCATCACAACACCTTTTGACAAGGAAACAACCTTTATTTTCTGTTAGCAAACATTTAAAAGCCCCTTGGGCTAATTTTTGGAGCCACCCTGGCTAACAAGCTTATCATGGCCCTTAGGCCTGCATTTATACCCAATATGCAAAACAGCCCCTTGGGCTAATTTTTGGAGACACCCAGCCTAAGAGGCTTATCATGGCCCTTAGGCCTGCATTTACACTCAAAATACCAAACAGCCCCTTGGGCAAATTTTTTGAGCCACCATGGCTAACAAGCTGATCATGGCCCTTAGGCCTGCATTTATACCCAAAAGTGCCAAACAGCCCCTTGGGCAAATTTTTTTAGCCACCCTGGCTAACAAGCTGATCATGGCCCTTAGGCCTGCATTTATACCCAAAATTCAAAACAGCCCCTTGGGCTAATTTTTGGAGACACCCAGCCTAAGAGGCTTATCATGGCCCTTAGGCCTGCATTTATACTCAAAATGCCAAACAGCCCCTTGGGCTAATTTTTGGAGCCACCCAGGCTAACAAGCTTATTATGGCCCTTAGGCCTGCATTTATACCCAAAATGCCAAACAGCCCCTTGGGCTAATTTTTGGAAACACCCAGCCTAAGAGGCTTATCATGGCCCTTAGGCCTGCACTTATACCCAAATTTCCAAACAGCCCCTTGGGCAAATTTTTTGAGCCACCATGGCTAACAAGCTGATCATGGCCCTTAGGCCTGCATTTATACCCAAAATGGCAAACAGCCCCTTGGGCTAATTTTTCCAGGCACCAAGCCTATGCCTCCATCGTGGGCATTGCATGTACTATGCTCCTAGTACAAGCAATTATATTGTATGGGCCAAGCACCCTGCTTTCTGAAAAAAATGTATATGAAGCCCCTTGAGCTAATTTTTTTAGGCAACAAGCCTATGCTTGCATCGTGGGCATTGCTTGGACTATCATCCTGCTGGAGCCTGGAGAAAGGTCCCACTGTACGCTCTGTAGAAAACGCGTAGACGCGATGTGTAGCAGGTAGATGTCCCAGCCTCTCACATGTGTGTTCCTAGTCTTGTTGCCATAGCGAGGCATTAAGTAACCCCCCAAACACAGGCACTGTTTATTTGTCAGCAACATTTCTATGTGGAGTCATGATTTTACACTTAGTAACCAAGGTGACTTCATGCTCCATGCGGTCCGTAAAGTACTTGCTAATGATGCTCTCTCTCCCCTGTCCTCAACGCCAAATGTCTCGGGGTAATCCTCGACTCCTCCCTCTCCTTCAAGCCCCACCTCTAGTTCCTAACCAAGTCCCTGTCACTCCAACTCAAAAATATTTCAAGAATTTGCTCGTTACTCAACCCTGACACAGCTAAAACACTCATTAATGCCCTCATCATCTCCCGCCTTGACTACTGGAACCTCCTTCGCACAGGCCTCCCTGCCAACTCTCTTGCACCTCTCCAATCTATACTAAACTCTGCTGCCCGACTAATCCATCTGTCCTCACGCTACTCACCTGTCTACACCCTCTCCCAAGCCCTTCACTGGGTCCCCGCCCCACAGAGAGCTCACTTTAAAACACTGATCATGACATTCAAAGCCTTACACAACCTATCCCCACCATACATCTCCGACATGATCTCCCGATACCATCCCTCACGCTACCTGCGTTCATCCCAAGAACTTCTCCGACACTCCCCCCTCATCTCCTCTTCCCACAACCGCATACAGAATTTCTCCCGGGCATCAACCATGCTCTGTAACTCGCTGCCCCACCTCATCACTCACTCGCCTACCCTGGGAACCTTCAAGAAACACCTAAAGACTCACCTCTTCCGACAGGCCTACAACCTGCCATGACACCCCGCTACACGCCCCACGACCGACACCTTCCCCACCCTATTGTATCCCCACCCACCCCTCGTAGAATGTGAGCCCACGCGTACAGGGTCCTCTCCTGTTGTACCTCTACGACCTTATTGTCTATGTTTATTGTACTTCTCCTTGTGTACCTTATCCTCATGTAAAGCGCCATGGAACCTATCGGTGCTATATAAATAAATAATAATTATAATGATGATGACTTTAAGCCCACCCACAAAACAACCTACACATCCATTCCCTGAAAAAAGACAGACACAAAGCAGTTTTTGTAAACTGGGTATTATTCCGCCATAATGGTAAAGATGTCAGAATTTTTTTTTTTTTTTTGTTACAACTTTGTAAACAGTAGGAAAATATAAGAAATAATAACATAAAGAAATTGTGCAATGCACATGAACAAAAAATAAAAAACAAAAAAATAAGGGGTCTACAGCTGGTGGTAGGTTGCCGCATCCTCCGGCCTTGCCAGTAAAGTGACATCATCACCCTGGTCCTGCAAGAGGTCAAGGGCCCCATGAATGGCCTCCGGCAACCCTTGAGGGTGGATCCTCTGGGCAGGTGTGGGGAAAAATGGTAGGTCCCTGTTAGGTGGCCAGTGTGGAAAGGGAGGTACAGGCCTCTGGGGTGGCACATGGCTGTCCCGGGGTGTGGGCCTGTCTTGGAGGTTGGAGTGTCTGAGTTGCCACCCCTCCAAATACTTGAAAACCTCACCTGGGTGGTTTGGTGGGCGACTGGCGTCAAGCACAATCTGTAATGCTGACCTTGCCCACAGTAGCCTGTCAAATGGAATTACATCCAGGAATGGTATCAGACTGTGGGCAAAGTCAGCATTACTTTGTGCACGCCGTCGATTAGGTGACCCCGGGATCAGACCATGGCTGCTGTGAGGTGGGCATCCAGGTTCCTCCTCTTGCGGCCGGACATGCCCCAAAGCTGGGGTTGGTGCTGGTGGCGGCGGTGGTGGTGGTGTTGGTGCTGGTGGCGGCGGTGGTGGTGGTGCTGGTGCTGGTGGCGGCGGTGGTGGTGGTGCTGGTGCAGGTGGCGGCGGTGGTGGTGGTGTTGGTGCTGGTGGCGGCGGCGGTGGTGGTGGTGGTATTCCACCAGCTTGGCCTTGCTCCTCCACTAAAGGGGCTTCAGGGGCCTCCCTCGCCTGTTCAGGCAGCTGTGGTGGTGGACGGTTACCACGTCGCCTGCGGTAGTGAACCTCTCTGTGGGTAAAGGCCAAAAAAGTTTGGTGAATGCATTGCATTTGGAAACAAAAACATAGGTCAAACATTAAGTTGCACACTTTTTTGACTCTGTGTATCAGTGTATTCTGAATCAGAAATTTTTTATTATTATTAAAGAATAACTAACTGTACATAACATAAATGAATACGTCACTTTGTTTGCTAATTCCCTAATAATACATAATTTTTCCCCCCTTATTAACCCCCACCCCCCCATCCCATCTAATCTAGACGATCAATAACACCAATGGTTCACATGAAAAAAAGTCCCCCTGACTTCACTGTTAACTTGACATACTTAATTTACCAAACTTTTAGGTTATATCATCTATGTAAACCAGGGAAGGGGTTCAAACGTATACAATATATATATATAATATAATATGTAATACTAGCTGTAAGCCCGATGCAAATGCATCGGGTGTCTAGAATATTTTTATATTTTTTTTAAGATTTTCAAATAATAATCCAATTATTCCAATGACATCTTTACACCAACGACATATATTTGTATGATTGATATCATTTAAGGAAAATTGAACTATTATGTTGTAAGGGTCTTAGAACACAAAGTAGCAATACTTCTTAATGTGTCATTCATTTGAATTGATAAATTAACATTACTAATGTGTGTATCAGCCAGTTTGTGTCAGCTCACCAATCGCGTCAAGATGCCCTTACGCCTGGTGAGACCTACTCTAACTAAATCCGAATTGATATAATTTAGATATTTTTTATAGCTGGTTTTTTCTTAGATTTTTTGAGGATTGTGATGTAAATAATAAAATATTGTAAATTGATACAGAAGGAGTTACCAGCTACAGACTTGCAGCAATATCCATGCAATAACAAAAAAACTTGTAATTAAAGGGAACCAACCACCTCAGATGACCTCTATAAGCGGATAATACATGTCCCTGGAGGCTACCTACATCATTGCAGCTATCTTTTTGCTAAGAAAATTGATAACTGCAAACCGAAATAAACAGTTAGTAAACTTACATGACTCCAGTACGAGAGGGCGTCTCCCTTTGGCTCCAGAACGAGAGGGCTGTGTCTTATGCAGGCTGAGTGACTTTCCTCCCCCTCCCTCTCAGTTTGCAGCTTGTCACTGAGGGGCGTTATATTATGTTATTGTGGGCGGGCACGCAAGCCAGCTCCCGTCCGTGCACGTCATCGCAGGGAGACAGGGTCACGTGCACTAGCATCTTCACTTCCTGTCGGCTCCGTGCACAGACAGGAATCTGATGGCTGCATTGCATGTGAGGCTCTTACCTAACCTTACCTAACCCTGTCTCCCTGCGATGACGTGCACGGACGGGAGCTGGCTTGCGTGCCCGCCCACAATAACATAATATAACGCCCCTCAGTGACAAGCTGCAAACTGAGAGGGAGGGGGAGGAAAGTCACTCAGCCTGCATAAGACACAGCCCTCTCGTTCTGGAGCCAAAGGGAGACGCCCTCTCGTACTGGAGTCATGTAAGTTTACTAACTGTTTATTTCGGTTTGCAGTTATCAATTTTCTTAGCAAAAAGATAGCTGCAATGATGTAGGTAGCCTCCAGGGACATGTATTAACCGCTTATAGAGGTCATCTGAGGTGGTTGGTTCCCTTTAACCTACAGTAAATGGAGTTAACGTAGCTTCAGCAGGTGCATAAGATGCATCCACTAACTAACCACAGGTGACTGCAGTTGATGTGGATGAGACTGCCGCAACTATGTTGTCTGCACAAACCGCAAGTTAAGTACAAATTACAAATATGCAATTATGAAAATTACTGTAAGTATGTTGTTGGTGAGTCCTTCATGATCAATTATTATCATTTAGTATATTCCTCAACAAATTGAAAAAATCTAAGAAAAAGGACGTGGTAGAATCAAATTAATAATTTATGTTTGTCCCTATCTATCTAAACATGTGGAACACACCTTGCTAATGAGATGTGTGTGAACAGCTGTCCCACCCGTCTCTTAGCTGTTCACAAAAACCTCTCCCTTTAAAGAATAAGAATCAAATCTCTCAGCACATACAGTACTGGAGCTTTAAATAGTGGTTTCTATCACCCTGTGAGAAAATCAGAATGATACACATCTCCAAAGAAATCTGTAATGTGTTTTTCCACAAATATTGTATAAACTATGTACATAAAAAACTGCAAATGTAAAGACTAAACTAATTTTTTGTTATTTTTTTTTTTTTTTTTTTTTTAAATAGAAAAAGTAAAAAAATAAAATAGACAAAAGTTCATCCCAAAATATTCCGATAGACAATATTTTTGGTGAAGACTTTCTCACAGTTAGGCACCAATTTGCCTTGAATGCATGAATCCACCACTTTCACCTTCACATTGCATCGTCTCTTCACACGTGAGAAAGCCACATATAATTGTCCATGACCAAAAACAGGTTCTGGCAAATAAATCCCCACTTTCTCCAATGTTTGGCCTTGTGATTTATTTATGGTCATGGCAAAGGCAGGCTTCACGGGAAATTGTCGACGTCTTAGTTTGAAAGGCAATCCAGTCTCTGATGGACAGAGATCAATTCTTGGAATGAAGACTACATTTCCTTCATCCGAGCCAGAAATTACTTTTGCTTGTATCAAGTTATCAAACAAAGCAATAACAATCATGCGAGTCCCGTTGCAAAGTCCTTTTCTGCTGTTAAAATTACGCAAAAGCATTATAATTGTACCAACTTTTAATTTCAGGAGATGAGAAGGCATTCCTGTAGGTGTTATTGAATTTATCAAACCATGATATAGAAGGTCATAAACTTTTACCCAACAGGATTGCCATTCAGTGGTCCTTAGGGTATACCTTTATAAATATAGATGTTTACATTCAAATGTCTCATGCATAGGGCAATGAAGAGACGACAAAATGAGGGGGAAGGAAAAACAAGGGATAAAGTATTTTTTCTCTTCTTCCCAAGCCCTTATATAAATTTCAGGTAGGGTTCTTAAACATCGTTTACTAATGACCTTCCATTAGGTTACTGATCTCCCAGTTTTAGTATAGATTAAACCTCCACCGCTTGACGCGTTTCGCCTTCTCAGATGTCAGAAGGCTCATCAGAAGACTTTGGAGTTACAGAATTAATGTTCTGTCTTATAACCATATATGCCAAATAACAAAGTTCTTCAATGGGCGAGAATACCCAAAAAGGCCAATAAGCAAAAAATAGAATGACCCCGTAATTTTTCTAAGGTATCTGTTGTATGGTCATGGATAAGGCATCCAAAGGAGAAGGTATTATAGGGCATAGATAAACCACTATGTAGTCATCCTGTGTCTCTGAATGCCTTCAGGCATATATGGTTATAAGACAGAACATTAATTCTGTAACTCCAAAGTCTTCTGATGAGCCTTCTGACATCTGAGAAGGCGAAACGCGTCAAGCGGTGGAGGTTTAATCTATACTAAAACTGGGAGATCAGTAACCTAATGGAAGGTCATTAGTAAACGATGTTTAAGAACCCTACCTGAAATTTATATAAGGGCTTGGGAAGAAGAGAAAAAATACTTTATCCCTTGTTTTTCCTTCCCCCTCATTTTGTCGTCTCTTCATTGCCCTATGCATTAGACATTTGAATGTAAACATCTATATTTATAAAGGTATACCCTAAGGACCACTGAATGGTAATCCTGTTGGGTAAAAGTTTATGACCTTCTATATCATGGTTTGAAAGATTATGTATGCTGAACCCCAGGAATACATGTGTAAATGTTTGTCTAAATTCTTTCTGGTTTGTTTATTACGTTTTAATCTTTGATACAAATAAAGAGATAATTTTAATATTAATAAGTTGGTATTCTCTGGTTCGATAAATACAATATTTAGTACCTCCTAAAATAACTAGTCAATCGACTGATATAATATTATTGAATTTAGAAATTCCACTGGATATTGTTCGGGATTTTCCGTCTCATCTGGATCAATGGAATCGTCGCTCATATATTCAATGTATTCTTCAGGAATACAATCCATAACTTTTGAATTGATCAAATCCACAGCGTCATTTTTAGGACAAAGAATGGCATGTGATGCAGCATTCTGAATACTTTCGTCATTATTCACATCAATGACAATGTTTTCACCAAATATATCCAAGATTAAAGAGCCAGTGCAGATCATGTCTTGCGGGATCTCAATGACATCATCACCAAGATTGTAATCATTGGACAATTCTCCATTTCCCAATTGAATTAACCAATTGTTATATTCAGAATCAATGGAGCGCATGTTGTTAATGAGCGGCAATTGATTGAAAAGCTGCCATTGTTGTGAATATTTAATGCAGCTCTCTACAATGTCTGTCCTTGTTCCATGAGAGATGATAGGAAGACACTGCCGAAAGTCTCCTCCCAGAACAATGACTTTTCCTCCAAAGGGTAATTTGTTTTTCTTGGAAACATGAGTTGTCATGACATCCCGTAATAATTGATCAATTACATGCAAAGAGTATTTTGACAACATAGTAGACTCATCGATGATGAAGAGTTTGGTAGTCTTCAAATGTTGGGCCGCATCAGTATCATTTTTGATTCTTGAAACAGATGTCTCATTAATTGGTATTGGTATGCCATACAGTGAATGGATAGTTCTTCCTCCTTGCAATAGATTAGCAGCAATCCCTGTACTGGCTGCAGGTGACACAACTTCTCCTTCTCCTCTCAGTTCATGAATCAATAGATGATAGAGATAGGTTTTCCCACTTCCACCTGGACCGTCAATGAAAAAGCACTTTGGCTTATCACTTGTATCCTCTAAAGCTTTATGGATTGCGTTATAGGCCAAACGTTGTTGATCGTTTAAGGTAACTTTCATTTCATGTGCTCTTACTGACTCTTCTTCTTTGTTATATTGAGGACGAATGTGTGGTTTTCTTTTTGGGCGTGGCAGATTAAAATCAGTAAAATGTTTAGCATGAAATTTTAAAACATGTTCAACATCAGTCATGGCATATCCTTCACAATGCTGACAATCATCAGTGTCGGGGTGATAGGCATGGCAGTAATCTTGAACGAAGTGTTGTTTAAATTCTTGACACAACTCCAGGGGATGATTAGGAGGACCAAAGACACATATATATGCAAACATGTCACGGAGCTGTGCAGGCATATTGAGAACACAGGCATCCAATAAAGTTTTTCTCCAAACAGTGTCATCGAAGAGCAATCCAAGGGCTAATGCCGCCTCTTTAAACGTTGGGTATGTGATTTCCTTAACAGTCTTAAGGTTGTCAAAACTTGTAGCTCCTTTAACATGGAGTAACAACAGCCTTAAAAAATACCGTTCTTGTTCTTGAATACTAACAGTGTAAAGTCTACCAATGACTGAAGCACCTCTTCTCCTTCTAACTTCCCATGCACCTTCTTTCCAAACATAATGCTCAGGAATTTGACGATATAAGTACTCCCGAGCATTGGGATCATTCTCATTGAGGGCAAAGTAGGCCATGAGTGTTGATTGTCTGTCCATTAAATAAGTGATGTTGTCCGCAGAATCACCCTCGTGAAAAAAAAGTGATTGTGAATGAGGCAGATGTACTGCAAGACGAATAATGCTGTGAGATTGTCTATGCATTGGGAAAGCAAAGATTCGCCAAGCTGCCTCTGGTGCACTGACATATCTGGAATCCATGAATTTATGAGTTTCATCGTGTCTGATGTTGGTTTCACAAATTTCCACATTGGCTTTATCATGACCTTTGTACACATATTTGAAGAGGTATTTTACGCTCTGAATGGAAGCACATACTTCCACATTGATATGGCACTTATATCTTAATAGAAGGAAAGGGTTATATGGAACCACCCAAGAATTATCAATAATCTTGGAATGTGGAAAAGAAGGTCCTTCGTTTCTTTGATAACTTGGATATGCATCCTCAGGTATAACAGTTTTTGTTTGAAACTTTTTGGGAAAAGCTTTTTTACACTTTCCATTCTCCATACATGGAGAATTGGGATTGTGTTGTCCACAGGGGCCATGGATCATGTGTTGCATGACAATTTGATGGAGCACAGGGTAATGTGATGGATCAGGAATTTCAGCCCAAACAGTATTGTCCACTTCCACCTCAGTTCTTAGTTTTGAGTTTGCATCCAGAATAATTAGAATGTGAGCATGTGGTAGGCCTCGCTTTTGAAATTCTATCACATGAACCATAGCACAAACCTTACCAAATAATCCAGAATTAATATCTTTCAAAAGGGCTTCAAGTTTAATCCTGAATACACGGGCCACTAAATCCGGGCGATGTTCAGCACGCTGCCATGGCTGTAAATTGGTTGCAATTTCACTCCATTTCGGATTGCAGGTCATCGTTATAAAAAGATCTGGTCTTCCAAATTTAGTTACAATTGCCATGGCATCTTGATACCGCTGCTGCATATTGCGGGGACTTCCCTCAAAGGAAGATGGTAAAATTACCGTCTTGCCAATGGGGATTTTTTTTTCTATGGATTTTCTCAGCAAATGTTCCTGAAGGAGACAATAATCTTCTACTTTCAAATCCTTCTGGTGTTGGCGTATATAATTTAAACGATTAGCCTCGATTTTTACATAGGCATCCACCAAGTACTGCTGGGTCAGTTTACCACCATTAAGGACAGGATTGAATTCTTTCCGTACTGACAGCAAATAACAGTAATACTGCAGTTGTGTCACCCTGCGAGGATTTTGGCCTTGCTGCTTGAGTGCTTCATGCCACCCTTGCTCTCCGTGAGGGAAAAACAATGGATACAGTAATGCATCCAAATTACTGTGTAAAATGCTTATTTGCTGTGTTCTGGGGGCCAACAGATTCTTTGGGTCTGGTTTTAGATGTATTAAAATGTCTCTATTAAATGGTGGCTCTCCATCAGCATTTTCAAAGACGACAGCAACTTCATGGACAGTAGGGTTGTTATACCGTCTTGGGTCTTGCTGTCTGTCTTGTTTAATTGCCATGATGATATTGGGCATGTTTGTGCCATGTTCCAATGCTTTGTGTTCTTCTTCTTCCTCCACTTGCCGTAACATTTTGTAGGCTGAAACAAAGGGATTAATACCTTCCAATTGCTCAGCAATAATTCTCATCAAGGCTGGATTACATTTGAGATTTTCTGGAGACTGTAGGCGTTGTTCAGTAGCAGTAGCACTATCCAAAATATACAGCTGTGCATATGCTGGAACTTGACCTTCAGCGGGGTGGAGAGTTCCAGTTCTATGGTAAATTTGGCCGTGAATCCGAAAACAGTAAGGACCGTGTCCAGGTGGTTGAGAAACACTTGCACCCATGGAAGCAAATGCAAAGGAACTATTAATGCTCCTGATATTCTCCATGAGATTTTTACTATATGGGCTGTCTCCTTTCAGTAAAGTAGTGAAGAGCTCAGGGTACTGAGGTAATGGTACCTTAACTTTGCCCTTGTGACAACAAAGGGAGAACTGTCCATCAGATGGCCTTTCAAAATCAAAATGTTGTGCTTCACAATGTTGACATAACATATTCATGGGCCCACAGGTATGTTCTAAAATACCGGTATCGTCATCAGTAAAGCCAATAGGGATTGATGACGTAGGTGAAGTGACCAACAGATGACCTTTTTTGTAGATGCCTACATAAATAAGGCGTTGCTGTGTAGAACTATCAAGACATCCAACAAAAGAAGTAGTGACTGGAGACTTCTTAGAGAGGTTTTTTTTTTTTACGTAGCTGTGAGGCAGCCAAATGGGCCAAATGGCGTTGTTTTGAGGTAGGTGACATAATTTGTAAACGTTTGACTTTAGCCAATTTGTGTCTTGTCATGGCAGAAGCAATCTTGTCTGTTCTTCTTTTAGTAGAACATTTGCCCTTCACTTTACTTGTGCCAGATGTTGAAGGCAGTTCAGTTTCACAAAGTGTTGGAGACACAGATGTGGACACCATATCAGAGGTAGATGGTTCTCCTTGCACCTTCACCTTTTGTTGTTTGCGTCTTTTGCGTTCCGCCTCAGCTTTTTTGGCCAACCGACTGCTTCTTTCTTCAGCAGACTCCTTTGCAATTCTTGTATTCAAAGCCGTCTTGACCTTAAGCAAACGGAGACGTTTTTTTTCCGGATCTTCCTGCGCACGCTTCTTGCGCTGGCATGCAGCATTCTTAGCTCTATCAGAGCTTTTTTGTTTGTCAGAGCTCATATTGAGCACAGTACAGCAAAATGTATGCAATAATAGCTACAGTATATTATTTAAGGAAGCAATGAATATACATTCTGCATAACAATATAGTCAAAGTAGTAATATTTATATTGATAATTTTTATTATATACAATATATTTTTATATATAAATTTTATCCTAAAAATATATTAAAAAAATATATTTTATATATATTCTGAACTTTAATAAATTATGTATATGATATATTACAATTTATTATATATATATATATATATATATATATATATATATATATATGTATATGAAGTGTATATATATATATATATATATATATATATAATATATATTGTATAAAATAAAAGTTAGAGCCCTATCACATCATCATTTTTTTCAAATCGCGGCAGATGCTGTGAAAAAACCGCATCTGCCGCGATTGCCACATAACCGCTGCACTTGCAGCACGGTTGCGGTAATCCCCACAGAAAGTATAGGTGGACTTGCGGCAGGTGTGGCAAGTGTGGTGTTACACTTGTGGCAAGTGTGGCCACCAAAAAAAAACGCAGTCAGCCGTGGTTTTTGTCGTGGCCGCACCTGCTGCAAGTGCAAAACCGCATGTGCCGCACCTGCCGCAAGTCCCCTATACTTTGTATGTGAATTACTGCAACAGCGCCGCATGTGCAGGCAGTATGCATTAATCGCGGCAGATGCGGTTTTTTTCACCACATCTGCCACGATTTCAAATAAACACTGATGTATAGATCAATAATCTTTACCAATATAGACAATATATTTTTATACATAAATAATATAATAAAAATATATCATGGGTGGAGTTGAATATTTTTTGGGGAGGGTTGAATACTTTTTGGGGGAGGTTCAATACTTTTTGGGGGGGTTGAATACTTTTTGGGGGGGTTCAATACTTATTGGGGGGGTTCAATACTTTTTGAGGGGGTTCAATACTTATTGGGGGGTTCAACACTTATTGGGGGGGGTTCAATACTTATTGAGGGGTGTTCAATACTTTTTTGGGGGGTTCAATACTTATTAGGGAGGGTTCAATACTTATTGGGGGGGTTTCAATACTGTTTGGGGGGGTTAAATACTTAATGAGGGGGATTCAATACTTTTTTGGGAGGGATTGAATACTTTTTTGGGGGTGTGAATACTTTTTGGGAGGTGAATATACAATATATATATATATATATATTAATCGATTATAGCAAGCAGATGACACCGGGCACTCCACGCATTAGACTAACTCGGGCTGTCACTCCTGTGACTGTGCAGCTTTCAATGGCGGTGCTGGCATGTGCAGTAAATCCAATTCAATAACATAGAAAGTAGAGCCGCACTCACCATTAGTTGATCTTGCAATCGTTTATTTCTTAGTTCAGTCCATGAATATGAACATTAGCAGGGGAGGGGGTGCGGGGACGGAAGACGACGGCCTGCCGTTTCGCGGTCGTGTACCGCTTCGACGGTACACGACCGCGAAACGGCAGGCCGTCGTCCTCCGTCCCCGCACCCCCTCCCCTGCAAATGTTCATATTCATGGACTGAACTAAGAAATAAACGATTGCAAGATCAACTAATGGTGAGTGCGGCTCTACTTTCTATGTTATTGAATATATATATATATATATAATAGCTGTGAGCCCG
>JARQOC010002459.1:0-25193 GCA_033576535.1 Allobates femoralis | reverse complement strand
GTACTATTTTTTAGGCCCAACTCCAGTTATTATGGTGGGTTTACACACACCAATCATTGTATCCAATATCTGAACCAATCTCTGGTTGCAGTGAAATCATGGACAGATTGCTCCATGTTGTACACAGCCACAAAATGGAACTATGTGTCCATGATTTCACTGCAACCAGAGATCTGTTCAGATATTGGATACAATGATTGGTGTGTGTAAACCCACCATCAAACCTTATATTCCAGGAGTGTGACCGTGTGACCTCTGCAGCCAATCAGATTCGACAAGAGTGATGCATTGTTCACTGATGCTGCCACTTATTGACAGCAGCAATCCCATAATTTCCCCGCATTAATTTATTGATACAGAGAGCAGGGAGCCTCAGGTTATTATATTTTGTTTGTTTCCTAATTTTTGCCCAAGTTGTGGTCTAACATCTTTAAGGGATCCTGTCACCTCCAAAACGCCTCCTAAGCTATCAAAACATGTCCCTGCAGCATCTATTCACTAATCTCACACTTCTTTTGTCTCCTAAAAGCATCCTGTGAAAGTGCATAAAAACGTTTTAATACTCACTTATTAGGGATTATAATTAGCAGGGGCTATATTCTTTAGTCACCAAGGCAGGCTGTTTTGCAGCCTCGAGGATCCACCCTCTCTCTGTCTGTGCTGCTGTTATGTGCAGCTGAAGGCAGGACTAATGATTTGCATTCTGTGAGTGACAGAAAGGGAGGAGGGCAATGCCTGCACAAGCAAAGCAGTACAGAGAGAGAGAGGGTGGATCATTCAGGCTGCAAAACAACACGCCCTAAGGGCTAAAGAATATAGCCCCTACTAATTATAATCACTAATGAGTAAGTATTAAAACGTTTTTATGCACTTTCACAGGATGCTTTTAGGAGACAAAAGAAGTGTGGGATTAGTGATGGGATGCTGCAGGGACATGTTTTGCTAGCTTAGGAGATGTTCTGGAGGTGACAGGATCCTTTTAAAGTTATATTTTGGCATTAGCTACTTCCAAGCCTACTGTACAATACATAGAAGGGAGGAGAGAGGTGTAGAATCTCCTGCTGCTTTTGAGTTTTTTAGCATATTCCAGAGCTGGATTCATAGCTACACTACTTAGTATTGCTGCAAAATGTCCGCTATGTTGCTGCTATTTCTATACATGTGCTTCATAGAGATAGGAAAGCATAAATCCCTTATGTCTATGTGTACTGTGTTTGGGAGACATTATAGCAGTAAATCATCACCCTCTAGTTCAGAGACAACCAAAAATTAGGGAGACTCCCCTGCAAAGAGGAAATCTGGTGAAAAATACAGGATACGAGAGAACAAATTTGCAGAACCCTGTTCACACTTCTGCGGCTGCTGGAAGGAGCCTTGGTAACTGCTGCATTCCCTCCTTCATCGTAGGTACCTTGTTTCATTGGTATGCCCAGTGCAATGTTATGCATGTGTAATGATGACATCATGCCAATCCTACAAATGAAATGAGACGCCATAGATTCCGGCAGGCAGAAGGCAACTCCTGTCCAACATCCCTGGAATAATGATGTGGCTTCTGGGCCAGGGACTTGGGCATCAATTAACTCCTCTCTATCGTATAATAATGGTGTTATTACTTATGTACATTCATGTGACAGCGAATTCGGAAAAAAAAAACATACACATTGATTGGCCCCAATTCATCAATTCTAGCGTATGGATATGCCAGTCTTGATAAACAGATGTACCAAATTGAGCCTGTTAATGAATTTTGATGCATTTTTCAGCTGCCCTGCACCACCGTAAAAAGCGTCCTGCAATCAGTAACTGGAGAAAAGGTCTTTTGTAATTTGCGACAATTTTTTGCGGCTTAAATGATCGCCCTGTTGACCACGCATGGCTATACCTACTCTAGACTTAGCTCTGTACACTTTTCAAAATGCTGTCGGAGCTGGTCAGGGCTGGCTAAAAAATGCCAAAAGTTTCAGAAAAATGAACATTCAGTGTCTGTGATTATGGGATGTGCCAATGAAACTCAGTCACACGGGTACCCATGATCAGGGCCAGATACAGAAATGCCTCCAAAAGAAGTCAGAAATACACCAACTGCAGCAAAAAGTGCAGCGTCCATATTAACCAATCAATGGAAAATGGACAATCAGCAGTGAACTGTGCAATATGGAATACATCAGTCCTCGGCAATAGATTGTATTCTCACTGTCATGGAAAACCAATCTAATGAGTTAGAAACTTTCTGTCTGAACTAAGTCTGGAGTATGAAAATAAAATGTCATATTTTTAGACATGAACTTTACTTTCTGATTACGGTAAATATTATTATTGATGCACAATACTCTTTGTTCCAGGGCTATTTCTGGACTTATAAATATGCCCCATTTACTTCCATTTCACATCTAGTACTCCAAATTCGGATGGGAGATTAATTCAATTCATTTTTTTAACCATTTCAGAATCTTTCTCATAATCACACATAATTGCTCCATGGTTATAATTCTCGGTGCAAAAACTATTTCCTATTTCTTACACTGTGACAGAAAGATTTAAAGGGACCCCAAAAACAGCCCACTAAAGGATGGGGGTATTCCCTTCTCAATGCCCTGCACACGAGGTAGTGACATAGCTAATAAGGAGAACTACACTATGCTTTTAATTGGAGAAATTTGCTAATACTTTATTATTATTATTATTATTATTATTATTATTATTATTATTATATTATGATTATTATTATACCTACTACATATTGTGATAGGTTCTTGGAGATGGGAATATACATTTGAGGCTGACAATATTGATGATACTCACATTACATGCCAGATAGAGGACTCTTTCCCCTCCAAGATGTGATCCCCCAGTCAAGGCCTCCAATAATGGCCATGCTAACCAGTGGTTTATGTGATTGTCGTTTTGGAGACACAGGTGCATCTCAATGAATTAGAATATCATCAAAAATACAATACAAAATACAAAAAGTGAAACGCATATATTATATAGAGTCATTACAAACACAAGGATCTATTTCAAGTGTTTATTTCTGTAAATGGTGATGATTATGGCTTACAGCCAATGAAAATCCATTATCTCAGAGAATCAAAGTAGGGAGGAGGACATATTAAAAACCACGCTGCCGTATTCCACGACACATCAAAGGGTGAATATAATATTGATTTATTAGTCAACGCATTTCAGAGCTGCCTGAAATATGGCAATATCATATTGATGTGTCTTCGGGAAGGGGCCCGAGAGCCCTGCAACGCGTTGACTAATAATCATTATTATATTCACCCTTTGATGTCTCGTGGAATACAGCAGAATGGTTTTTAACCCTTCATCCTCCCTACTCTATCTGCACCACGCTGGCGACTGCAGCAGCCGTGATCTGCTTTTATAGCGGTTGTGACTCTTACAACCACACAAGGTGAAGCCTCTGATACCTATTTAGGTCATATTTTATCTCTCAGACCCTTCATCCTCCCTACTTTAATTTTGTGAGATAATGACCTTTGGGTTTTCATTGGTTGTAAGCCATAATCATCAACATTTACAGAAATAAACACTTGAAATAGATCACTCTTTGTAATAACTCTATATATGTGCATTTCACTTCTTGTATTGGATTACTGAAATAAATTAACTTTTTGATGATATTGTAATTCATCGAGATGCAGCTGTAGGTGCAGAATTCAGGTACATATCCTACCTCTATCTCCAAAATGGGGTTCCCTCATCCTATCCATTAAAGCAACTCAGGTAAATGTAGAGATAGATGCTCTTGCCAAGCTCTCTCTATCTCCTCCTATGGGAATTTCAAAACGGCTCAGTGAACCTTCTTGTGCAACTCCATTCTCAGCGGTCAATTCAGCAGGTGGAGGTGGGAACCAAATACTGGAAATACAAGCAGAACTGATGTCCTCCATTTGTCTCTAAAGCAGGATTCTCCCATCCCAACCACAGAAGAATCTGCAGTACATGTACAGATGGATTATATTATTATTATATTATTATATGGATGCCCTTGACCGACTCTTAGTTGTCATCTATGGTAGGTCCAGAAACAGCAGAGTGCTTTTATTTGTGTAGCTTCATTCACAGCGACTGAGTCAATGGGTGGGAGGCAAAACCTTATTGTGGAGATAAGTGCAGGTCCTTGAATTGATATGTGAATTATCCGTGGGCAGGGTACAGATCTGTACTACAATTTACCAGTTTCATGAGCAAGCCTATGAACACTTCCACATGCCGATTTACGGACTGATTGTTCATTTTTTGAAGTTGAAACCATTCAAGGTAATAGGTCAGTGAAAAACTGGAATAGCACTGGGATGATATTCACGTATCATCCAAATATTCTTAGTTTTCCATGGAGTCGTTGATAGAAGTTTTGAAATACCTCCATTTCATACAAGAGAAACGGATGACAAACATACCGTAAGTAAAAACTGACACAAGGTCCAAAAATGTATGAAGTACACTGATGATAATGGTTCACTAAACTACTAATATATAATAAAAGGTACTAATATTTAATATAAGGCACTGTATATGGAGGCTTACATATATTAAAGAAAGAAAAATGATATCAAGTTCCATTGCAATATTTCTAAGTGGAAATACTCCTAAGATGGAGACCCTACATGAATGTGTGTGACATGGTTCAAGGATCCATGTTCAAAGCTCTGCCCAGTGTACAGGGGCGGGCTGGGTTGGGGGGCAGAGGGGCATGTGCCTCTGAGCCCCTCCCCCAGCAGCTGCACAGGGCTTAAAGAGGACCTGTCACCAACTACACATGGTGATCTAATCACAGCACTGAATGCAGCATGTTTGCTGCATTCAGTCAAGGGGTCCCCCAGCCCTTGACCCCTTCTGTACCCCGAGATAATACACTTTGAAAACTTACATAGTGGAGCCAAATAGGAGGTGGCTAGTGGCTGGAGCCAAAGGGCAGTTTCACGTCCCCTGTATGTTTAATCCACCCACCGCCGCCTTCCTGATGCTATTGTCTCCCTCACCTGCAGCATAACACAAAGCGAGGGGTGCGGTTCTTGCCGCATTGCTCCACCTCCTGCGGTGACATCACCGCTTATATCCACTCGTCTCCATGGTTAACATGGAGCAGGGCGGGGAAAGGCGGTGTCACAGCTGGAGGCCAGCCTCCCCGCCTCCTGCTGTGACATCACCGCTTATACCTGCCCTGCTCCATGTTAACCATGGAGCATGGTGGATATAAGCGGTGATGTCACCGCAGGAGGTGGAGCAATGCGGCAAGAACCGCACCCCTCGCTTTGTGTTATGCAGCAGGCGAGGGAGACAATGATGGGCATCAGGGAGGCGGCGGTGGGCGGATTAAACATACAGGGGGCGTGAAACTGCCCTTTGGCTCCAGCCACTAGCCACCTCCTATTTGGCTCCACTATGTAAGTGTATTATCTCGGGGTACAGAGGGGGTCAAGGGCTGGGGGACCCCTTGCCTGAATGCAGCAAACATGCTGCATTCAGTGCTGTAATTAGATCACCATGCGTGGTTGGTGACAGGTCCTCTTTAAAGCCCACCTGCTTTTTCTTCGGCTGGACTGGCACTGCACCTTTAGCGTAGTTTGGGAGCCAGCCTAGCCGCATCACAGCTAGCACAGATGGCTGCATAGTACAGAATATGCAGTCTTGTCTGCTAAAGTGACATCGCACAGCACTCCCTGCTTTACCACTTTCCCGCAGGAGACCAGCTGCACAGCACACAAGCTGGGGGAAGGTGAGTGAGGTTGCTTCCCCATGTAAAAATACCTTTAATATGTGTGTGTGTGTGTGTGTGTGTGTACATAATCATATGCATGCATATATGATTGTGTGTATCAATGTATGTCTGTGTATATTTATATGTCTGTTTATATATTTTTGTGTATGTCTTCAAATATGTATTTGTCTATATGTGTATGTGTCTTTGTATATGTCTATATTTGTATGTACATATGACTGCGTGTGTCTGCGCACCATATGTGTATGCATATCTGTATGTGTATGTGTGTGTTGAGGAGAACCATAGGATCAAATACTTAATTAACCTTAATCAAAGGGTTGAGAGAAACGACCAGTAGAGTGTGTTAATTTACATTGCATAAGCTTGGTTGAGAACTAAACATGGCTCATTTCCTGTTTCATCACACCATGCCATGGTATGTAAGATGGTGACTGGATCTATGACTACATCCTGTTTCTACTAAAATGTTCCTGGAGGAAACTGAATTCCATAGAAGTATTGACCAATCACAGAATGCCACCTCACCTGGAGACCCTTGATCAAGACCACACCCCCTGATGACCTCATGGATCCACCCATGGACTAGCCCATTATCCAACCAATGAATACATCTGAATAGCCCCTTACTGAGGTTTTATAAGTTCATACCTGTTCAAATAAAGCTCACTTGGAGCCACATTTTGGAGCTGACCAAGGAGAGTGTACATCTGACTGTGTGTCTGGTGTCATACTTTCACGCTGAAGCTTGGTCCATATCTATTAGGACAGGGGCAGGAAACCTATTAATATATCAAAATATTATCCATATCTTGTGTGTATGTCTGCATATTGTGTAGATCTACATGTGTGCATGTCTGCATATATGTGCATGTCTGCATGTGTGCACGTCTGCATGTGTGTGCACATGTCTACTTGTCTTCATACTGATCTGTGTACAGGTCTGTATATGTGTGCATGTCTGTGTAATGTATATGTACATGTCTGTGTATGTGTGTGCATATTTGGGTTTATTTCTGTGTATCTGGAAAGAAATGTATGCATTTTTGGAAGATGGTTGTATATCAGGGTCATATCTTGGGGGGACAAGAGGGGTCATTTGACCTGGGCGCATTCGGCATGATGGTGCCATTGGGTTGCCTGATGCAGTGGTCTGAGGTGTCTCCCTGATGGCTGCATTTTGCTGCTCCTCCTCCCCATAGTGCGATTCCCCCGTTCTATGGGAGAATGTGATGGGTGATGGGGTGCATGGTATAGAGACTGGAATGTATAAGAGGATAAAGTATAAGAGGACAGTGTGAAGAGGTGGCCCAGTAGGGAAAGGAGATGACATGTATCATAAAAGAAACAGTATGTGGCTCATGTTTTGTACAGGAAACAGTGAAGGGGCAATTATTTAGTAGGGGGCACAATGTAGGGCAGATATTTTTATTCATGAGCATTATAAAAATCTTGCTATTTTTAAGGGCATCGTGACGGGATGTATTGCAGAAGATTAGAGAAGATGAAAGTCTGCAAAGATGAGATGCAGATGTGAACAGTCATCATGGTGTCTGGACAAGATGAAGAAAGAGAACGACTCTAATCAGAGAAAATGTCACATATCAGGCATGTGAATGTAAATATTTATTTGTGATACTTCCAGTGTCTTTTCAGTACTGTGGTTTATGTCCACATTCTAATGATGGTTGATGATAAAAACTCCCAGTATCTCCTCTCCATTATTTAGGACCATGGTGCATGCAAAACAAATGTATAAGCGGCTGACCGCACATAACAATTCATGTACTGTGTGGTTTTGTGCTGAGTTCATGTAAGAATGATGGCCCTAGTGATATATTCATGGACTGATAGTGGTTCTGGTGACGTATTCATTTACGGCTGGTGGGTATTGTGGTGATTTTTTTCTGTACTCACATATTAAAAACTCCAACTGACCAACTGACCATGCCGGTTCCTGTACAGATTAGAGACATGACCCTGCATCACTAATGATTCCTGTGTGAGCTAGTATAGCCATGACCACAGACTAAACGATGGCAACTAAGACCTATTCGGCCTGATCAGCCGTTCTGGTACTATATTTATGTGGTAAGTGCAGTTCTGTTCCATATCTGTTATGGTACCGTATCTATAAAATAGGCACAGCTCTGTTCCTTCCTCTATGCAGTGAACTTTTCTGTTCCCGCATCTATGCAGTAAGCTTGGCAGTTCCTGTATCTATGTAGTAAGCTCGGTTCTGTTCCTTCCTCTATGCAGTAGGCTTGGCAGTTCCTGTATCTATGTAGTAAGCTCGGTTCTGTTCCTGACTATGTAATGAAGTGGGTAGCCCTGACTGTGTTATTATTGAAATGGACACTGCAGTGAAGATTACACAGTCTGATCCCCTCCCCCAACAGCCTTGTGCTGAGGAAGAAAAAGGGCGGGAGATGATGATTAGGGATCCAGAGCTCTGTCAGGACAGACTGAGTGGTGTCTCCCGACATAGGGCTCTTTTGCAGCCGGATTCTTGGGAAGAAATACCCCGTGAGGATCGCTGTTGCAACCCCGGGTCTGCAGGACCTTGTCTTACCGAGGGTCCCACTCAAATTCAGGACATTGCCTCCGGAATTCAGGACATTGCCACCGGATTACATGTGCAGGGGCTGTGACTGACATAAGGGAGCCATCTGTGCTACTGTGATCTCCCTTCTGCTCATCGGTTTGCCCCGAGACTGAGAGAGACTTCTGTGCTGCTGTGGGCTCCCGTCTGCTGCTCTGTGTGCCCTGAGACTGGGAGAGACTAACAAAGAAAGATCCTGTTACGTGCGGAAGGAGACCACAGAAGAAGACTGAGGAGTTTCCCCTTCAGCGCTGCATCGGGACCCGTCATCGTGAGATCCCCAGGCCTGCTACGTGGGAGCGACACCTTCTTCTGTGATAGACTGGTACGTGATTTTAGGGAAAGTTAGGGAAAGATATCTCCTTTGTTGTGTTTTTTTTTCTTTGCTTGCTGCGTACCCGGAAGAAGTGAAGATCCAGAGACTCTAATATATACATGTGTGCAGCTAGATCAGTTGACTGTGTTATAGACATGTTTTACAGTAAAGAAATGTTACTACCGGTTAAATCTGAGTATGGGGATTCTGTTGAGAAAGATCATACACACACACCCGCGGCCTTACCACCGGTCGCTACATCTGGCGTAGTCGGCAGGATGTGTGATCAACAGAATCTCCTCCCGGTAGTAACTTATAACCGGACAGCCCCCCGGCATCTATTGTCAATCAGGTGAGGAAGTTTAACGGACGGAACTATCCTGTAACTGAATGGACCGAACAACTTAAGATAGTGGGGGAGATGTATAACATTGATCCTAAGACCTTAGCAGAAATGGCCATGCTAACATTAGAGGGGGAAGCGTGGACGACAGTCAGGCTGGAGACGGTTAGGGGCCAGCGTACGTTGGATGACTTGGTGCGGGTGCTGGAGAACACCTATGGGCCGACCACATATGCGGGAACATTACGGTATATGTTCTTCCGGCGTACTCAACTCGAATCGGAGGACATCCCTCAATATGCCAACGCCCTCCAAGTACTGCTTGAACAAGCCTGCAGGAAAAAAGAACAGATAGCTAGTACGGGCGCCCGTGACCTGGTGTTGAGAGATCAATTTGTGACTGGATTAAGAGACCCGTACCTTAACCGCTCACTGCAAGATCTACTCCGGATAAATCCGGCCCTTACGTTCGCTGAGGTTAAGCAAGAAGCGATAGAACGTTCGAGAGGACCTGTCATGGAGGCCCAGACTTATACCGCGGCTTGCAGGTCCATAACTGGTATCAGAACCCCGAACAGTGACACGGAAGAACTGAAGCAGATGGTGGCAGAGTTGCAGAAACAGGTGTTGCAGCTCACCCTGGACCAACAGGCGGACAGGCAAGCGAGACAACAACCCAGCCGGCCGATGGGAAGATGCTGGACATGCGGTGATCCCCGCCATAGAGCAAACCGTTGCCCCCAGAACGTTCAAGTTCATCCACGGGCCGATATACCGGAACCAGCAAGTCATGCCCCACAACAGCGGCCACCTTTAAACTAGACGCCCCTGCCAAAGAGGCTCACTCGGCAGGGGAGGCCAAGGAGAGGAGTGTAGGAAAACAGAGCCAGCCACGGAACAAACTTGCATCAAACAGCCCTACCCTGGAAGTATTATTGGAAGGGACCGCCGTGCAAGGATTAATGGATACTGGGTCTCAGGTATCCACCATCTCCGAGCAGTTTTACGAAGAGTATCTGAAGCCGCGGGTTGCCTGTGACCCTGATACTACTATCAAGATCAAAGCAGCCAATAATCTACCCATTCCGGTGACGGGAGTTGCCTGGATGAACACTGAAGTCTGTGGGCAAGATCTCGGGAAGAGAGGGATAATCGTGGTCAGGGAAGGCTGTGGATCAGAAACGCCCATGATTATTGGGATGAACATCTTGAAAGACCTGAATCTGGTGTTGCTTACCAAGAGGGGGCCCAAGTACTGGCAAGAAGTGACCACACATAGGGCCACCCGCCGAGCCTTCCAACAAGTGGTCCGGACCTGCAATCTCCAGCGAATGACCGAAGACCAACTGCCGCTGGCCACGATCACCGTACCCCGCCATACTAGGATAACTTTACCTGCTGAGAAGGAGACCGTTATCTCGCTACCCCTTAGCACCACAAGACAGCTCGAAGGCGTGGAGGTGCTGATTGAGCCGCGCCACCCCGAAGGAAGGGAAGCTGAACCCCCTAGTTGCTCGAACGCTAGCTGTTGTGAGAAAGGGGAGGATTCCTGTCAGGCTGGGTAACACGGCTAACGTGAGCGTTGACCTAGAGGCTGGGACACAACTCGCCCAAGTTTACGCCCTAACCGAAGAGGTGAACCCTATGAACCCCCTCCAGTTTGCACCGTCCACAGAGGGAGATTGGACAGTGACGGTCTCTGCCATGGCCGCTGTCGCGGATGACATCAACGCGGGGCGAGAACTACGAGAAAAGTGCCAGTTGGACATATCCCAATACTCCAACGAAGAAGTGTCCCAGGTGGAAGAGTTACTTCAAGAGCACCAGGCGTCCTTTGCCCGCCATGACACCGACTTTGGATGCACCCCCAGTATCAAGCACGAAATCCCCACAGGTGATACCGCTCCTATCCGTGAAAGGTACCGCCAAATACCTCCCCAACAATACCAAGAAGTGAAAAATCTCCTGAATTCCATGTTACACGCTGGAGTGGTACGAGAAAGCCAGAGCCCCTGGGCTGCACCCGTGGTGATAGTCAAGAAGAAAGACGGGTCCCTGAGGTTCTGCGTGGACTACCGCCGTTTGAATGCTTGCACCATCCGGGACTCATACCCTTTACCAAGGATCGAAGAATCCCTGACAGCCCTGAAGAAAGCTAAATATTTTTCGTCATTGGACCTGGCCAGCGGCTATTGGCAGGTACCTATGCACGAGAAAGATAGAGAAAAGACTGCTTTCATCCTACCCATGGGCCTGTATGAGTTCGACCGGATGCCCTTTGGCCTGAACAACGCGCCGGGGACCTTCCAGCGACTGATGGAGCGCTGCCTGGGGGACTTCAACTTCGACTTCACCCTCATTTACCTGGACGACATCGTAGTCTATTCGGCCACATTTGAAGAACACCTGCAACAGCTGGGCCGTGTGTTTCGTAGGTTGAGAGAACATGGCCTGAAGTTGAAACCCAGCAAGTGCCGTCTTCTGCAGCCCGAGATCAATTACCTGGGTCACCGGATCTCGGCCGAAGGTGTACAGCCGTCTTCGGAGAAAATAGCCGCCGTGCGGGACTGGCCACAGCCTACGAACGTCAGAGAGGTCCGGGCCTTCCTGGGGTTGGCTGGTTACTACCGCCGGTTCGTGAGAAACTTCGCCCGGCTTGCTGCACCCTTGCACGAATTGCTTCGAGGGACCACCAACGGCCCCAGAGGACGACCCATCAGCTGGGGACCCAGCCAGGAAGAATCCTTCCAAGCCCTAAAGGGTGCCTTGACTTCACCCCCCGTCCTGGCATATGCAGACTACAATCTCCCTTTCCAACTACATACCGATGCCAGCCTACAAGGTCTAGGGGCAGTACTTTCACAAGTACAAGAAGGCAAGGAACGTGTCATAGCCTATGCCAGTCGATCCCTACACGAGGGTGAGAAGAACCCCGCCAATTATAGCTCGTTCCGGCTGGAGCTGTTGGCCCTAACGTGGGCTATGGCGGAGAAATTTGCAGGATATCTCACAGGGGCGGAAGTACTGGTCCTGACCGATAACAACCCGTTGGCCCACTTACAAAATGCGAAGCTCGGAGTCATGGAACAGCGTTGGATGGCTCGACTCTCGAAGTTCAACTACAAGATCAAATACAGGGCTGGGGCTGAGAATCAAAATGCGGACAGCCTGTCTAGAGTGTCATACCCCTTACTTACCAGAGACCGGGATGAAGAACTAGAAGGAGACGAGACGCCCGACTTTGCAAGGCTTGCCCAACAGATGATGGATTACTGCCAGTTCGTTGTGGGCGAAATTGGAACTCCAGTGGGGGTTACACTGTGTCCCCAAGAGTTGTGCAGGCTCCAGGACCAGAACCCTGAATGGGCTCTACTCAAACAATGGGTGAAGCAAAGGCAGAAGCCCCCCCCTGACACGCGGGCACGACTGTCTACCGGGACCTTGACCTTGCTCAGCCAGTGGGATCGGCTAATTCTGAGAGAAGAGGTACTATATCGGAAGGTTCTCCTGTCCCACATGTTGGAGGAATGTACACAAGTCGTGGTGCCTGCCCAATTGGCTCGTAAGATGGTGGACGAAGCACACAAAAGGAACGGTCACTTTGGAATAGACAAGACCTTTCGGTGGATTCAACAGTCCATCTACTGTCCAGGGCTCCGCAAGCTGGTCGAAGACGTCTGCAGAACCTGTCGCACCTGTGAACTGCACAAGTCCACCGAACAGCGTGCACCTGTCCAGACGATTAAAACCTCCAGGCCTCTTGAGCTGTTGATGGTGGACTATCTGCTGATCGGGACGGCGAGCAGTGGCTATCAATACTGCCTAGTCATGGTGGACCACTTCACAAAATTCGCCGTCGTTGTTGCTACCAAGGACCAGACGGCCGAGTCGGCTGCACAGGCCATCTGTCGACAGTTCATCCACGTCTATGGGTGTCCGGAGAGGTTACACTCCGACCAGGGGGCTTGTTTCGAAGGCAGAGTCATCGAGGAGCTGCATCGGATGTATGGGATCCAGAAGTCGAGGACCACTCCTTACCATCCACAAGGGAACGGTGCATGTGAACGCTTTAACCGGACCCTACTTCAGCTGATCCGCACCTTGGCCGAAGATAAGAAAGATCGATGGCCCCAGTTCCTTCCAGATCTAGTATGGGCCTACAACAACCAGGTCCACTCCGTGACTGGCTACACCCCACACACTCTTCTCTTTGGCCGCCCAGGAAAAGGGGTCCATGACCTGAACCTATTCCGCCCAGAAGAAGATGTCTGCCATAACTACCCCTCCTGGCTAAATGCTCACCGCCAGAAGATGGAGACTGTACACCGGCTGGTGAGTCAACAAATCCGGGGCCGGATACATGCTGACCCACTCCCCGTGCAAGAGAAACCCTTAAAGTTGGGACAGCTAGTCTTGCTCCGTATTAAGAAGCCTCAAGGGAAACTTCGAGCCAAGTGGGAGACTGAAGTCTACCGGGTAATCGAACGCCCTTACCCCAATGGACATGTATACCGAGTGCGGGGTGAAGACAGCCACAGCACCCGCACTGTGCACCGAAATATGTTGCGCCCCTGCCGCTCCCGGCCTGACTCCCCTCCCACAGTAACCGGAGGGGGTGACGCTGCTGACATGACTGACGTCACGGACATTTCTCAACATAGAGATCACGTCGACTCTGAGACCGTTGACCCACCTACACAGACCAGTCCCTCTCCCGGAGTACTGACTGGAGTGGGGCGTAAAGACAGTGACGAGGAGGGGAACAACCGACCCTTGCGACGCACTGACCGCACCACTGCTGGGATCCCGCCCGGACGGTTCTACAGGGACCAGTATGTATGGCCCACTTCTCAACCAACCCCTGTGACATCTACAGCCATCACTGCCTTGGAGCCGGCGGTTGTTGACAGGGACTGCCAACCTTTAAGTGGGGGGGTATGTAATGAAGTGGGTAGCCCTGACTGTGTTATTATTGAAATGGACACTGCAGTGAAGATTACACAGTCTGATCCCCTCCCCCAACAGCCTTGTGCTGAGGAAGAAAAAGGGCGGGAGATGATGATTAGGGATCCAGAGCTCTGTCAGGACAGACTGAGTGGTGTCTCCCGACATAGGGCTCTTTTGCAGCCGGATTCTTGGGAAGAAATACCCCGTGAGGATCGCTGTTGCAACCCCGGGTCTGCAGGACCTTGTCTTACCGAGGGTCCCACTCAAATTCAGGACATTGCCTCCGGAATTCAGGACATTGCCACCGGATTACATGTGCAGGGGCTGTGACTGACATAAGGGAGCCATCTGTGCTACTGTGATCTCCCTTCTGCTCATCGGTTTGCCCCGAGACTGAGAGAGACTTCTGTGCTGCTGTGGGCTCCCGTCTGCTGCTCTGTGTGCCCTGAGACTGGGAGAGACTAACAAAGAAAGATCCTGTTACGTGCGGAAGGAGACCACAGAAGAAGACTGAGGAGTTTCCCCCTTCAGCGCTGCATCGGGACCCGTCATCGTGAGATCCCCAGGCCTGCTACGTGGGAGCGACACCTTCTTCTGTGATAGACTGGTACGTGATTTTAGGGAAAGTTAGGGAAAGATATCTCCTTTGTTGTGTTTTTTTTTTCTTTGCTTGCTGCGTACCCGGAAGAAGTGAAGATCCAGAGACTCTAATATATACATGTGTGCAGCTAGATCAGTTGACTGTGTTATAGACATGTTTTACAGTAAAGAAATGTTACTACCGGTTAAATCTGAGTATGGGGATTCTGTTGAGAAAGATCATACACACACACCCGCGGCCTTACCACCGGTCGCTACAACTCGATGTAGTAAGCTTTGTTCTGTTGCTATATCGATATAGTGAGCTCGGTTCTCTTCATGTCTTGATGTAGTCAGCTTTGTTCTGTTGTATGTATGTACTAAGCTCTGCTCTGTTCCCATATCTATGTACCAGACACCATTATTATTAAAGACTTTTACATCTGCTGCTAATGCAGTGGCCAGAGAGAAGCTATAAATGAGCTGCCGCAACTTGAGGCTCACTGCTTTGTGATTATCCACCAGGCCAAAAGTTGCCTTACCCTGCTAGTGCATTAGACCATGCTATAACAGTGTGAAGGCAAATAACTCTCCTACAGAAGGAAGGAAACCATCTAGTCATACTAGGCAGAAATTGCTATTGCTAGTTTTCTCCCTTCCAGAGGAAAGTTAACTTGCATATGTTTCTCCCATAGAACATTGCCAGCTGGATCTTTTCAATAAGAACCAGTTCTCCTCCCCTCCATGAACAGTGCTGGTTTGTATCGCACACCATAGGTGCACCATTATAGTGTTTTCTTTTTCCAATTTGCACTTTATTGCAGAAACAAGAGAATGTGAGAACAATTGATAAAATAGCAGTAATGATTAATTCTGGAATAGTCTTTGTCTACAGGAGTTTTTCTAAATGTCTAGTTTCATCATCTTTGACAGTAGACTGAAAAAGGACAGGAGCAGCAGCACATACTGCAGATAGATTCTCCGCTTCAGGGCTAAAGCGAGAGTGAAGCCTACATCTGTCTGCTGCCGGTACACCGTTAGCTTAACTCAGATCTCAGTTTCCATGGGAACAGTCTAGGATTTACATTGAATGGGATGTAATACTGTGCTATAAGGAGGGATGTGCTACATAATATGCATACCGGTGGCCATTACAGCAAGAGTGCAAAGACTGTCATAATGTGAAAATATTTCCTTTATTCTAGACTTATATGTAACATATAGTAATAGATACACATCACATAGCAATGCCCATAAGCTAGTTACTCTATTATAACCCCATGCAGGAGAACCAAACACTGCGCCCCTAAAATGCAAAATGATTAACCCCTCAGTGGTGCTAGGTCGCTCTTTATCTTTCATTAGGTACTATGCAATGGGCAGAGGTTATGGATGATGGATCTCTTCTATGGTGGCAGATGTGCCGCCTTCTCATGCGATATCTCATTGAATATGTTAAGGTAGTTACATGGTACGATATTGTGAACGATATCGCTGAAACGTCATGGGTTTGGAGTCGTTCAAACGACATCGTTAGTACGTCGGTGCGTGTGACACTAAGATACGACTACGATAAATCGTTGGATCGCTGATCGCAGATTTGAGAACATGTTCTCAAATCAGACAATCGTGGTTCAGCAAACCTGCTGCATCGTTCTGTGTGACACCGCGATAACGATCATGTTTGTTATTTATGGGATCGTGAAACTAATCTCGTATGCGTGCCTTGGCATTGTGTTTTTCGTACCCCGTGTGCGCCGATTGGTGGTCACTAGTGCGTTCTGATTGGCTGGCATTGGTTATGGGAAAGGCGCCATATTTGCTGATCCATGCTTTGATCAGTAGACTCATTGACTTGTTTATTCTTTACACTATCATTAAACACATTTAACCCCTTCCCGACGTATGACGTTATAGAGATGTCATGAAAGTTGGTGCTTTCCTGACCCATAACGTCTCTATAACGTCATGGGTTGTTTGCGCTCCTGCAGCTCTGGTGACAGTGTCAGTGACAAGTCACCACAGCACAAGCACCTATACATTAGCCCAGGGGGGGTGGCTTAGCCCCCCCGTGGCTAAACTCGCTCTGGTTGGCAGTTGAAATTGAGACTGCCAATCAGAGCGAGTAACCCCCTCCAGATCTGATTGGAGCTCTCCAATCAGATCTGGAGGGGCGGGATGGCAGGTGCCCTCCCCCTCCTGCTCCAGGGCCCTCCTGATCCCTTTCTACCCCCCCACCCGGTGGTAACAGTCATCTGCCGGCGGAGGCGATCGAGCGTCGTGGGACCTTCGTTATGGACTACGTCGGATCTTTATAATAAAGCTGGAGTCCGAATTTAGTTTCTGTTTTTTTTTTTTTTTTTTTTGGAGAGACCCAAACGTGGGCCCTCATGCTGCAAATTGCAACCTACAGCCACCCCAGAAAATAGCGCATTCATCAGAGGCGCCATTTTCTGGTGCTGTACCCCAACTCTACCAGTTGCCCTTGTGCAGGTGGCACACGGGTTCTCCATACACGACATGGTGTCTACTAACAATTTCAATGGAAAAATTAGCTCCAATTGTTAAAGGAAACCATATCGCGTATGGAGATCCCCTCCCTGTGTACCTGAGCATTGGAGCTCCCCCAAAAGTGACCCATTTTTGGAAACTAGAACCCCCAAGGAACTTATCTAGATGCAGAGTCAGCACTTTGAGCCCCCATGTGCTTCACAAATTGATCCGTAATAAGGAAAAAGTACTTTTTTTTCCCACACAAATTTTCTTTTTTAATTTTTACTGATCGATTTGTGAAGCACCTGGGGATTCAAAGTGCTCACTATGCATCTAGATAAGTGCCTTGGGGGTCTAGTTTCCAAAATGGGGTCACTTGTTGGGGAGCTCCAATGTTTAGGCACATAGGGGCTCCCCATTTGGAAATGTTAGCGGACACCATGTCGCGTATGGAGAGCCCCTGTGTGCCTAAACATTGGAGCTCCCCCACAAGTGACCCCATTTTGGAAACTAGAGCCCTCAAGGAATTTATCTAGATGGGTGGTGAGCACTTTTAATGCTTGCGTACAAATCATACATTGTTGGCCACTCCAGAAACGCGACGTCACGTTCCTGGTGCAGACGAGTGTGATTTGTATGCAAGCATGAGCATGCGTGCAAATCACACATTCAAATGAATGGGAGCACACGGTCATGCGCAGTCAAGCACAGCACCGTGCGTCCCCATTATAAACAAAGGGACCTGCGGTGGCTGCGCTCCATGGCAGCTCCCCTCCGCAGAACACTGCGGAGGGGAATGCCAATGTGAAGCCAACCTAACCTTTGGTATAATGTAAACTCTCTAATAAACCAAATCCATAAAAAAACCATTGTGCTAAAAACTCAAATGGCTGGCTCTTCTTTCTCTTGACCTTGAAAATATTAACCCTAGTTGTAGACAGGTGATTATCCACATTTTTTTGACGACTATAAATTTTATTGGCGAACTGGAAAAGTGTATCTGGTACCTACTATTGTGGAGATAGTGGAGAAAGTTTCTTTAAACAATTTGTATGAAAGGTGTCATGTTATCACTAATTATTTACAATCCTATCGTAACAGATGGGAGCCTTGGAATCAGTATCTTTGAAATTCCCACTCTATGTCTTTATAGACATCGTCTCTGCAACTCTGTTCCTTCAATGCATATCACTCACTTTCAATTCTATTCATCTAATTTATAAACCTGTAGTGTTTTCTCATTAGTTGTGTCATTTGAAATCAGACAGCTATCTGTAGGTTACATTTGTTTCTCTAGTTTGCTTACTTTTATTATTATATTAGTTTAGTCCCTCCCCCTTTAACTTTCCCCCCTCCCCTTTTCTCTTTCCCCTTCCCTATCTTTACCTATTCTATTACACCACAATTAGTTAAAAATTTCTTTACAAATGTTTGAATTTGTTGTTTCTTGTATTCAACTATATGATAATCAGTTGTTATTTCTTTTTCCCTATATTATACTTAATAATACTTAGTATTTAATTAAATATGTAATTATATAATTATTTATACTTAATATTTAATATAAAAAAAAGGATCTGCCCAAGGAGCTCAGAGACAGAATTGTGGCAAGACACAGATCTGGCCAAGGTTATAAAAGTTTCAAGGTTATTACATTTCTGTAGTACTCAAGGTTCCTAAGAGCACAGTGGCCTCCATAATCTTTAAATGGAATAAGTTTGGGACCACCAGAAGTCTTTCTAGACCTGGCCGTCCAGCCAAACTGAGCAATCATGGGAGAAGAGCCTTGGTGAGAGAGGTAAGGAAGAACCCCAAGATGACTGCGTCTGAGCTCCAGAGATGCAGTAGGCAGATGGGAGAAAGTTCCACAAAGTCAACTATTAATGCAGCCCTCCACCAGTCGTGCCTTTAAGGCAGAGTGGCACAACGGAAGCCTCTCCTCAGTGAAAGACATATATGAAAGCCCGCATAGAGTTTGCTAAAGAACACATGAAGGACTCCCAGACTATGAAAAATCAGATTCTCTGGTCTGATGAGACGAAGATAGAACTTTTCGGTGATAATTCTAAGTGGTATGTGTGGAGATAACCAGGCACTGTTCATCACCTGCTCAATACAATCCCAACAGTGAAACATAGTGGTGGCAGCATCATGCTATGGGGGTGTTTTTCAGCTGCAGGGACAGGACGACTGGTTGCAATTGAAGGAAACATGAATGCAGCCAACTACAGAGATATCCTGGATGAAAACCTCTTCCAGATTGCTCTGAACCTCAGACTTGAACGAAGGTTCACCTTCCAACAAGACGATGACCCTAAGCACACAGCTAAAATAACAAAGGAGTGGCTTCAGAACAACTGTGACCATTCTTGACCGGCCCAGCCAGAGCCCTGACCTAAATCCAATTGAGCATCTTTGGAGAGACCTGAAAATGGCTGTCCACCAACGTTCACCATCCAACCTGACGGAACTGGAGGGGATCTGCAAGGAAGAATGGCAGAGGATCCCCAAATCCAGGTGTGAAAAACTTGTTACATAATTCCCAAGAAGACTCATGGCTGTACTAGCTCAAACAGTGCTTCTACTCAATACTGAGCAAAGGGTCTGAATACTTATGACCATGTGGTATTTCAGCTTTTCTTTAATACATTTACAAAAATTTCTACATTTCTGTTTTTTTCGGTCAAGATGGGGTGCAGAGTGACATTAATGAGAAAAAAAATGAACTTTTTTGAATTTACCAAATGGCTGCAATGAAACAAAGTGAAAAATGTAAAGAGGTCTGAATACTTTCCGTACCCACTGTATTTTCTGCAGTGTTTTTCCTGTCAACACTCTGGTTTTAGATGTAGAAAATCTGCTGTGAATTCTTCAAAGTGTGCACATGCCCTTTTCCCGGTTGGATAATGAGGTATGCTTAAAGGGAACCTGTCAGCTCGTTTTAAGCCCCTATTCTATCAATACCTGTCCCTGCACCTTGCTAGCTCATCCCTAACCATCCCTCTCTGACCTAAAACTGCACTATAAAGCTTCTGAAAAATGATTTATTAACTTACATCCATTCTAAATCCATACACTGGAATAAGCGGTCTCCAGGGCCCCCATTCTATCTCCTCACAGGCTTTTAGCACGCCCCGCTGGGCGTCACTATTCCATCTCCTGTGTTGAAATTCCCACCTCCTCCATACTGTATGACGTGCGCCCGGATGTCAGTTCCGATCCGGTGCATTGTGGGGGCTTATCAGGCTGTACGGTATGGCACCGGCGCATGCGCAGTGCGCATATCGTGGAGGGAGAATGGAGCCCTGGAGACCACCTATTCCAGTCTACGGATGTAGACTGGATGTAAGGTATTAAATAATTTTTACCAAGATTTATAGTGCAGTATTAGGTCAGAGAGGAATGAGCTAGCAAGGTACAGTGACAGCTAGTGATAGGATAGGGGGCTAAACCAAGCCGAGTGACAGGAGCTCGCGCCGGCGCAGTGAAGCAGGTGTCTGCGGTGCATTGATCAGTGGCGATGTCTCGCAAGACTTCACTAATCCCGCAAGACTTTGGCACTATGCACAGACACCCACTCCACTGCGCAGTATGTGGGGTCACTATAGCACATACAAGGGTTACTAGAACCCCATTTACATCATGTATAACCTGCTGGGCACAGTATAAAATGCCCTGGGGAGGTGACAGGCTTCCTTTAAGCCCTCGGAGATAGATGGCGCACATCGCGGGATACGATGTTGAGTATCTTATTATTTTTAACCCTTGCTTGAATGTATGTATATACATTGCGAAAGTGAAATTACATGCTTAAGAGCAGTTTTAGTGAACTGAGCATGTGTACTGAGTACACTAAAATCGGATCCAGGAAACAATCTGATGTTTTCTCGGACCTGTGCTCCATAGGCCCCATGTTAATTGCCGGGGACCGCGCTAGATTCGATTGTGTCCGATTTGGTCTGCTGTGCCCAAAATCGGAGCAGTCTGCGATTTTGGGTACAGCAAAAAACTGGACACAATCGGATCCGTCACAAATCGGATGGCAATAGAGCACCACTCCGTGCTCATAGGAATACATGGGGGCCAAATTGGATCCATGGCTGTCTGCTGACTTCGTGCCACCAGGTCTAGCAAACAGTTATGAAGAGTGAATCTCCCGATAGTGGCTTTTGTGAATAGCCCTGCACAGAACACATCTGAATGCACATATACTGTCCTTAGGGGTTTAGAGATAAATTAAACAGGTAGTCTGAAGGCTGAAGAAATTTCAATCTAAATCCCTAACCTTTCATTGCTCCAATCTAAACTAATTTCTAATACGGCTGTATTCAAAATTCCCTACCCTCCATGACTACACTAACTAATATTAATTTTATTTTCTTTACTTCTTGTCTGATCCTTTGAAAATTCCAGTGTATGCTGGGATACTTAAATGAAGCATCAGTGAACAGAGGCTGTGGTCACTGACACAGCCTCTACCCCTCCCTGAAATAAAGCATTATTAGTGAAGCTTGTTTCAGTGCCTCGTCTGGTTCCTGCATGCTGTCACTGAATAGTTTCCATAGGTGGAGAAAGAAGTAGAAATCTCTGTTAAGATATATTGCTAAGTTTCTTATAATCGTCATTACAATGGATGGTATATCAGGGGTTGGATTGTAGTATGAGCATGGGGAAAGAGGCCATGCCCCCAGCCACCCCCCTCCCCATACAGAAATGTGATGGGGCTGGAATGTAGGATACTCCTGCAGCTCCCAGCATCTACGCCCCTTACACACCTCCTCTTCTCACCAACAGCATGAAACTGTCAGGCTGAAATTCTACGTCCCACAAGGGAGGGGTGAGAGCAAAAGAGCAGGTATGATTTTATTGAATTATAAGCGATCTATAGATCCTAGAACTGCAGTGTTCAGCTCTGCTTCAACATGTAGGAGGGCAGGAACTGTACTAAAAAAATGTTCTCTCCCCGGCATTCCACTTTAAACATTGATTGGTGTTTGATGATAAGGCCAGCTCAATTCCTTGTCCAACACCGCTTTTGGTTATCATGAGAGATGAGCATAACTTTGTAAATTTGAACTTGCCAGCTTCGCTGAATTTTGCCCATAGTTTTGATTTGCAGCAAATACATATGTGCAAATGTTAGCACTGGAAGGCTTGTAATTGCTCCACAAATACACGTGGCGTAGAGGAGAGGGAGATAAAGAAACAACCGTAGTGTGCATAAGAGCTAGCACACAAATGGAGAGAGAGAGGACAACTTGCTGAATCGCTGATCGGTGATGTCCCAGAGACTGACCACCACAGCATTCTCTTCATTAGATGTTATTTCTTATCTATAGCAGTCAGATATACAACATTCGTGAAGTTATCCCTTATATACCTTATTTAATAAATTGATCACTTCTAAACTTGAGAATATCCCTTTATCAACACCAGAGAGCATGTTCCTACATTTTTTATAAAATAACCATGAAGTATTATGTTTAGTAGAGGGGCTACAAGGACACTAAACTTCAGGAAGTCAAATTTCCAACAGTTGAGAGATGATCTTAGTGCAATAAACTGGGACGATGTCCTGATACATAAAAGTACACAAAGCAAATGGGAGATGTTTATTAGCATCCTGAATAGGGCCTGTGCACAATATATACCCTATGGGAATAAACATGCTAGAAATAGGAGGAAACCACTATGGCTAAATAAAGCTGTAAGGGGCGCAATAAGTGACAAAAAGAAAGCATTTAGGGAATTAAAGCAAGTAGGTAGTGATGAAGCATTAAATAAATACAGAAAATAAAACAGCATCTGTAAAAAGTAAATCAAGGCAGCAAATATTGAGTCAGAGACTCTCATTGCCAGAGAAAGTAAAAAAATCCCAAAATATTCTTTAACTACATAAATAGTAAGAAACTAAAAAAATGATTGTGTTGGCCTCTTTAAAAATAGTCTGGGTGAAATGGTGGATGAGGATGAGGCAAAAGCCAATATGCTAAATTACTTTTTTTCAACAGTATTTACACAAGAAAATCCCATGACAGACAACATGATCAGTGATAACAAAAATTCTCCATTAGGTGTCACCTACTTAAGCCAGCAAGAAGTACGGGCACTGCCTAAAAATCACTAAAATTGACAAATCCCTGGGCCCGGATGGGATACACCTCAGAGTACTGCAGGAATTAAGTACCGTCATAGATAGACCAATATTTTTAATATTTAAAGATTCCATAATAACAGGGTCTGTACCACAAAACTGGGGTATAGCAAATGTGGTGCCAATATTCAAAAAGGGGACAAAAACTGAACTTGGAAATTATAGGCCAGTAAGCTTAACCTCTACTGTGGGTAAAATCCTAGAGGGTTTTCTAAGAGATGCTATACTGGAGTATCTGAAGAAAAATAACCTCATGACCCAATATCAACATGGGTTTACAAGGGACCGTTCCTGTCAAACTAATCTGATAAGCTTCTATGAAGAGGTAAGTTGTGGACTGGACCAAAGACATGCAGTGGATGTGGTGTATATGGACTTTTCAAAACCTTTTGGTACGGTGCCACACAAAAGGTTGATACATAAAAGAAGAGCAATGGGGATAGGGGAAAATATGTGTAAGTGGGTTAAGAACTGGCTTAGTGATAGGAAACAAAGGGTGGTTATTAATGGAACACACTCAGAATGGGTCACAGTTAACAGTGGGGTACCACAGGGATCAGTATTGGGCCCGCTTATTTTTAACATATTTATTAATGACCTTGTAGGGGCATACAGAGTAGAATCTCAATATTTGCAGATGACACTAAACTCTGCAGGGTAATCAATAAAGAGGAGGACAATTTTATATTACAGGAGGATTCATGTAAACTAGAAGCTTGGGCTGATAAATGGCAAATGAGCTTTAATGGGGATAAATGTAAGGTCATGCACTTGGGCAGAGGAAATAAAAGGTATAATTATGTGCTTAATTGTAAAACACTGGGCAAAACTATCAATGAAAAAGACATGGGTGTATGGGTAGATGATAAACTCACATTTAGTGGCCAGTGTCAGGCAGCCGCTGCAAAGGCAAATAAAATAATGGGATGCATTAAAAGAGGCATAGATGCTTGTGAGGAGAACATAATTTTACCTCTATACAAGTTACCAGTGCGACCACACAGAATACTGTGTACAATTCTGGTCTCCGGTGTATAAGAAAGACATAGCTGAACTAGAGCGGGTGCAGAGAAGAGCGACCAAGGTTATTAGAGGACTGAGGGCGGGGTCTGCAATACCAAGACAGGTTATTAAACTTGGGGTTATTTAGCTTGGAAAAATGAAGGCTTAGGGGTGATCTTATAATAATGTATAAATATATGAGGGGACAGTACAGAGACCTTTCTAATGATCTCTTTACTCTTAGGCCTGAGACGGGGACAAGGGGGCATCCTCTACGTCTGGAGGAAAGAAGGTTTAATCATAATCACAGACGCGGATTCTTTACTGTAAGAGCAGTGAGACTATGGAACTCTCTACCACATGATGTTGTAATGAGTGACTCACTACTAACATTTAAGAAGGGCCTGGATGCCTTTCTTGAAAACTATAATATTACCAGTTATATATACTAGATTCTTTGATAGGGCGTTGATCCAGGGATCTAGTCTGATTGCCATTTCTGGAGTCAGGATGGAATTTTTTCCCCCAATGTGGAGCTTAGTGTTGCCACATGGTTTTTTTTTTGCCTTCCTCTGGACAACATGTTAGGCTATGGGTTGAACTAGATGGACTTAAAGTCTTCCTTCAACCTTAAAAACTATGTTACTATGTTACTATGTCATTTAAAACACTGTCACTTTTATTTTGAAGGGAAATATTTTGTGTTGAAGATGCATCCTGAAATAATGGATTCCATAATAGATATGCTACAGACCCCATTATAGTGAAAAAGGGACTCTCGGACAGACTTAAGGCTGGGTTGACTCCTGCATTTAGTAATTTTTTCACAGAAAACATCAACACCCAAATGAACATGAACTGTAATTTGGTCCAGCAGATTCTTCTTAGGAGTATCTGTCATTTCACTGAACAACATAGAACAGCAGTATTTTCACCTGAAAACCAAGCCCCAACTCTCCATTATAGAAGCAGAACATGAAAAGTGTTGGATGGATCTCATGGTGGACA
>JARQOC010002458.1:0-25195 GCA_033576535.1 Allobates femoralis | reverse complement strand
TCTTCCCCATGCTGTTCCCATGTCAATTCAGAACTGTTCTGATACTTTTGTGACATTTTTAGGGTTTATCAATGCTGCCGGGGGTCATGCCAGAAAAATACTCGGGTCTACCATAGGATAACATTGGGCTCAGTGCTAGGGCCAAGTACACGAGTATCTTGGGATGCTCGGCCCGAGTTTCGAGCACCCGAGCATTTTAGTACTCGCTCATCTCTAGTCTTAAAGCATCCATGGCGGCTCTCCTGACCTGAGATAGACAGCATGTATTTCTATGCAGCTGTCACTCTCATGTCAGGAGAGCCATCAAGGATTGCTGCATGAAAATAAGCCCCAGTTCATTGTTCAGACAAAGAAAAGTAATATAAGACCTGTGTTATTTGTGGGGAAACACAATGTGTCTCTAGATAATCCCCTACCTGCTGTTTTTCTTCAAGTCTCCTGTTTTTGTCTCCTGCATCAGTCAGTTCTTCCTCAGTCATTGGTGAGTCTTCATTCAGGGTATCTGCCTGTTGTTCTTCCTGTAAAGAAAAAAATAAAATCACCCATATGGCATTCATATTCTTTATGTACCATTATGGTCTCTACTTTGGTGTTTGACTACTCAAAAATGGTCGCCTAGTGTGTTAATACATGTGTGTTAATAATGTGGGGTTCACTTGAGGTTGCTACATCATGCGAGTCCAGCGCCCAATCACCGCCATTTCCACTGTCCTCGCCTTCACACTTATATTAAAGGGAAGGTGCCGCATTTTTTTTTTTTGTATTAAAAATATTTGTTTACATAAACAATTATTTTTAATACAAAATTTAATTTTTTAACTTCAATACTTTTTTTTTTTTATTAATTATTTTGCAGCCACTGGGGGCTGCCATCTTGCTTTGCAGGAGTGTAAGAGTTGGTGCACGACACTTACACTTCTCTGCAATTACGGCAGCACTGCGCATAGGGAACAGCGGGCAGCTGCCGACTCTATACTTGATTGTAAGCAACCTAAACTCGATATTGGGCAGTAGAATGCCCTCAGAGTAGTCATGTTTCATATCCAGGCAAAGATAAAATCATAACTGAAAATATGGGCGCATTGTCTTCTGCCTGTGACATTCCGAGACAAAGATATGGCAGATAATAACTTTTGCATATCACATATCTCCACTCAAGGGGTGGGAGTTATCAGACATCCCACAGGTGTGAGATGGGTGGTGTCAGGGGACAGCCTTATACTGTATTGTATTCGTCTGAAGGAACATAATTCATCACAGCCAGCGTATACCCTGTAACCTGGTGGTTTCATGCAGTTCCTTGTGGCGCCATCAGCATTAAGGTAACTGATCACATGTGTGTATAATTCTGTGTATTCCATTTATCATTTTATTTACATAACTGACTGTAATATTTGTAATATCTTAATAATAACTGTAAATATATCTAGTGTACCAATAGAGTGATAAATATATAAATTTAATCCTGAGTTGTTCTTTTCATCTTGATCACGATTCCCACGTCCGTGTGCTCATTTAACGCTACCTAGGTTGGTTTCTGACCCAATATAAGCCCGATCACGGACCGGACTAATATTAAACGAGGAACTGGTGGCAATTAGTGCTTGGGGTTATTCAGGGCCCCTATCTGTGACGGGGTGGAGGTTATTATATGTGCTTTTGGTCGCGGATCAGAAGGCATATACCACACTCACTGGGGTGCCTTAATAAACCAGCACTGACAGGGCTGCTGCGGCCCTTCTTTTATCCTCAGGCAGTTCCCTGACTGACCTGGGTTTAATGGGAGGCACTGTAGAGCTGCCAGGTTCGGTGGTCGATTCACCACAGCACCATTAGGTTCCATGGCACTTTACATAAGGAAAGGGCAGACAGGGACGAGTACAATAATGTGGACAATCAGGTCATACAGGTACAAGAGGGAGAGGACCCTGTCCGCAAGGGTTCACAGTCTACGAGGGGCGGGTGGGGATACAGTAGGAGGGTGAATTTCTGGTCGTGAGGCGGTGCAGTGGACCGGGTTTCATTGCGGGTTGTAGGCTTGACAGAAGAGATGGGTCTTCAGGTGTGGTTTGAAGGTTCCCAGGGTAGGCGAGTGTCTGATGTGTCGGGGCAGAGAGTTCCAGACTATAGCGGATGCATGGGAGAAATCTTGTATGTGGTTGTGAGAAGAGGAGATGAGAGGGGAGTAGAGGAGGAGTTTTTGGGAGGATGGCAGGTTGCGTGAGGGTAGGAATCGGGAGACCTTGTCAGAGATGTCTGGAGGGGACAGGTTGTGGATGGCCTTGCATGTCATGGTTAGTGTTTTAAACCGGGATCTCTGGGAAGTGGGGAGCCAGTGAAGGGCTTGGCAGAGGGGGAGACAGGGGAGTAGCAGGAAGACAGATGGAATAGTTGGGCAGCGGAGTTTAGGATGGATTGGAGAGGTGCAAGTGGGGTAGCAGGGAGGCCGGTGAGTAGGTTGCAGTAGTCGAGGCGAGAGATGATAAGAGCATGAATAAGTGTTTTAGCGGTGTCGTGGTCAAGGAAAGCAATGGGGATTGATATGGGAAAAATAAGAAGACATGGATACAACAAACAGCATTACTCACCTCAATCTTTTTAGCATTTTTATTCCACTTCGGTTGAAATTCATGTTTATATATGTTTAGTTCCACCTGACTAGCCTAAAATGTAAAGGACAAAAATATTTTCAATGTTACATTTCAACATAACATATACTTGATTGTAAGCAACCTAAACTCGATATTGGGCAGTAGAGTGCCCTCAGAGTAGTCATGTTTCATATCCAGGCAAAGATAAAATCATAACTGAAAATATGAGAGCATTGTCTTCTGCCTGTGACATTCCCAGATAAAGCTATGGCAGATAATAACTTTTGCATATCACATATCTCCACTCAAGGGGTGGGAGTTATCAGACATCCCACAGGTGTGAGATGGGTGGTGTCAGGGGACAGCCGTATACTGTATTGTATTCGTCTGAAGGAACATAATTCATCACAGCCAGCGTATACCCTGTAACCTGGTGGTTTCATGCAGTTCCTTGTGGCGCCATCAGCATTAAGGCAACTGATCACATGTGTGTATAATTCTGTGTATTCCATTTATCATTTTATTTGCATAACTGACTGTAATATTTGTAATATCTTAATAATAACTGTAAATATATCTAGTGTACCAATAGAGTGATTAAATATATAAATTTAATCCTGAGTTGTTCTTTTCATCTTGATCACGATTCCCACGTCCGTGTGCTCATTTAACGCTACCTGGGTTGGTTTCTGACCCAATATAAGCCCGATCACGGACCGGACTAATATTAAACGAGGAACTGGTGGCAATTAGTGCTTGGGGTTATTCAGGGCCCCTATCTGTGACGGGGTGGAGGTTATTATATGTGCTTTTGGTCGCGGATCAGAAGGCATATACCACACTCACTGGGGTGCCTTAATAAACCAGCACTGACAGGGCTGCTGCGGCCCTTCTTTTATCCTCAGGCAGTTCCCTGACTGACCTGGGTTTAATGGGAGGCACTGTAGAGCTGCCAGGTTCGGTGGTCGATTCACCACAGCACCATTAGGTTCCATGGCACTTTACATGAGGAAAGGGCAGACAGGGACGAGTACAATAATGTGGACAATCAGGTCATACAGGTACAAGAGGGGAGAGGACCCTGTCCGCAAGGGTTCACAGTCTACGAGGGGCGGGTGGGGATACAGTAGGAGGGGGAATTTCTGGTCGTGAGGCGGTGCGGTGGACCGGGTTTCATTGCGGGTTGTAGGCTTGACGGAAGAGATGGGTCTTCAGGTGTGGTTTGAAGGTTCCCAGGGTAGGCGAGTGTCTGATGTGTCGGGGCAGAGAGTTCCAGACTATAGCGGATGCATGGGAGAAATCTTGTATGTGGTTGTGAGAGGAGGAGATGAGAGGGGAGTAGAGGAGGAGCTCTTGGGAGGATGGCAGGTTGCGTGAGGGTAGGAATCGGGAGACCTTGTCAGAGATGTCTGGAGGTGACAGGTTGTGGATAGCCTTGTATGTCATGGTTAGTGTTTTAATCTCTGGGAAGTGGGGAGCCAGTGAAGGGCTTGGCAGAGGGGGGAGACAGGGGAGTAGCAGGAAGACAGATGGAATAGTTGGGCAGCGGAGTTTAGGATAGATTGGAGAGGTGCAAGTGAGGTAGCAGGGAGGCAGGTGAGTAGGTTGCAGTAGTCGAGGCGAGAGATGATGAGAGCATGAGTAAGTGTTTTAGCGGTGTCATGGTCAAGGAAAGCAAGGGGGATTGATATGGGAAAAATAAGAATACATGGATACAACAAACAGCATTACTCACCTTTATCTTTTTAGCATTTTTATTCCACTTCAGTTGAAATTCATGTTCATATTTGTTTAGTTCCTCCTGAGTAACCTAAAATGTAAAGGGCAAAAATATTTTCAATGTCACATTTCAACATAGCAGTAATCATTGGCAGGAGAATGCAATTATATGGTGTGAGAGACATGTAATGGCTGAAAGCCTGATCTCACTGCAGAGCTGTGTGTGATTATAACTAACACAGAACAGCAGAGTTGAACTTTGTCTCATTACAAACACATCTGCAGTTGTAGCTCCTCTCACAGTGCTGTCAGCTCTATATACTCCCTTCCTCTAGCTGTATGTGGGAGGCTGAATGACTGTGAGGCGACAAATGTAACTGCAAATGTGTTTGTAATAAGACAAAGCTCGGCTCTGGTGTTGTATGTTAATTGTAGTCACACAGAGCTCTGCAGTGAGGTCAGTAGAGCAGGCTGTCAGTCATTACATGTCTCACACTGGTAACTCCACCATTTATTTATAATAATCTCTAGAGGCAGATTCTCAGGGAGATCTATGTCCGGACCACAGATCTTAATAGCTCACTTAGATAGGAAACATGGATTTCTCTGAAATAAGATTGGATTATTATGTTAATTTGCTTTCCCTTGGTCCTCTGGCCCTGAGAACGTCGGTTTAATAACATGTCACCACCATAATAACAGAACACGTAGCCTTTCAGGATCGGAGCCTTGTGCTGCTGTTTGTCTATGGGAAAAACAGATTAGCCTAATCTTCCCCATCATCCATAGCAGCACAATATGGGATCTAGCTCGTATTTATTCGGGAGGATTTGAGACAGAGTCCAGAAAGATCTGGCAAAAGTAGTAGAAGAAGCAGATGATGCTTCGACTGTAGTATTTAAAGACAGTTATCAGCATGGACCATGTAGCTAAACTCATCTGTGGTCCATAGACACATAATGTCCTTCTGCCCGGGTTGTTGAAAACTGCCATAGAAGAAAGAGCAGAAGTGAACTGGAATGATGGAATGATGAGAATTTCATAGCTTAATGCTATCACAAATCCATCGTGACAAAGAAGGTTTTGAGGCTTTCTTCCCTTGGAACTTCCCCGCATGAAGTACTAGAAGCTTCTCATCCCTTCTGAAGTTCTGAGTCCTCACGTGTTAGATTCCGAGACTATTACAAATGTCAAGGGTGGAGAGATCCTCTACCTGAGACAATGTTACATCAGGGACATAAACCTGACGAGAGATCATCTAATCCAGATTTCCCCGATGACGGGTATTTTGGTCTGAAGGGAGAAGAAGCCTGAGACTGACCCTATCCTGCTTAAATATGGTGCAGGCTTCTTCAGATGACAGAGCCTACAGCTTGCGCATTCTTCTTGATGAGGTAACAGCTAGCAAGAGTATCATCTTAAGGGTTAGAAACCTCCACTCCAGAGTTCAGGGGTTCAAAGGGCCTCAGCCATCTGAGTACTTAGCCGAGGCCCACGGGCTACCCGGTCTTAGAGATACGAGGTCTGAACCCAGAAATGGACTTCAGATAATCCTTATTCTTCAACTCTGATGCTACTAGGCTTAGGTCCTCTGTCAAAATCATCCTGTAAGAACTCCAAGATCTGTGGGACGGAAGGATCTTCAGTGTTCATAGATCTCAATGCACCAAGGAAGAAAGAATCTCTTTGTATGTGCATAGGTCCTGTAGGTTGCTTCACTCCTAGTGTGATCTAGCGTATCCAACACCCTGTTTAAAATACTCTTGGTTCTCAGCCAGGGAGGTCAGCCTCCAAACCATCAGACTGAGTTCTCAGGCTCTGATACGGATCCTCGTTATATGTGCATTGGACCTGTTGGTTGCTTCACTCCTAGTGTGAGCTTGCGTAACCAGCACCCTGTTCAAAAAATCTTTGGTTCTCAGTGATGGTACCTTTACACGCCGCTACAGAAGGTTAGAAACAACCGGGTGTCTCACGTGCACGAGCACGGTCCAACGGTTGCTAACGGTACCTGATACCGCATTTACACGCCGCTACAAGGTGGTCTACAGAAGGTTTTTTCTATCCCTGGATGCACCGACAGCTGCCGCACGTTACCTTCTGTAGAGCACCTTCCCTCATTTACACGCGCTACCACAAGGTAATATGGGAGGACCTGGGGCAGCAGGGACAACACATAGGCGTGCCAGAGTTGTGGATTACGAGACGCTCGTACGGTGATTGGACAATGCAATAACATCATGATTGGCCAGCCAGTGCAGGAAGGCTGGCTAATACATGATGCTATTGCAATTGTGTAGTGTGACTGGTCAGCTCCTTAATATGCCGCCTATGCAACGACTACCAATCGTAACGCAGGAGCTTCCTCCAATGATCGCTGATGGGGCGTGGTATCCCCGAGGCTGTGTCACACCCCAGGGAGTTCACTAGTGTCGCAAAAACCTTCCTGTTCCTCATTTAGACGCCGCTACCATCGGGTTGAAAGCAAGGTTTTGTGACGTAAGAGCGACCTCTCCAGCGATGTTGTAGTGTGTGACGGACACCAACGACCTGGCCCTGCTATGAGGTCGCTGGTTGCTGCACGTCGCTCAGGACCATTTTTTGGTCCCAAGTCTCCCGCTGGTCAGCAAACATTGCTGTGTGTGACCGCTAGAGACGAGCGAACCAGCGACCTGACAGGCTGGTATCCATGATAAACAGCGGGTAACTAAGCAGGGTGCGCTGCTTAGTTACTGCTGTTTATCATGGATACCAGCGATCTCACGGGTGCTGAGTCGCTGGTGAGTCACTGGTGAGTCGCTGGTGAATCTGTCTGTTTGACAGCTCACCAGCGACTCCAGAGAGACTTTCCAGCGATCCCAGCCAGGTCGGATCGCTGGTGGGATCGCTGGAAAGTCTGAGTGTGTGAAGGGGCCTTTAGATAGCTCGCAATCGCTTATATTGAAGGGGAGGAGAAACTTTGTACTGGACTAAGACCTTGCAATGATACTATTTTTTTGAGTGGGCTTCCCAAACGGTTTGTGAGGTGACCACCACCAGAATTATTCAGCTGATCCTTCTATCCCTCCAGAACATTTCCACCAAGAGAATGTTCATCTTGTTACCGTGGAAGGGACCACATGGTATCCAGGTTGGAAAAAAACTTCTGTTCTTGCGGTAAGACCCCAGGGACAGCCCCGCTGTGGAGGTTAATAGCCCTAGAAATCTCATGAGAATTCTACGATTCCATGTGAGAAAGCCAATCTCCTCCACATCTTCCTCTTGGGAGACAGACAAATAGTCTCATCTCAGAGAGTTGATCATACACCCCAGTAAGGATCTTGAGTTCCTGGAACCCATACGTATCAGCCATCCGAGGTCTGTAAGAGTAATCTGTAAGTGTTCTAGAAGGAATATCCAGATATGGAAGTCATTCAGATATGGAACAACGCGTATTCCCTGAAGAAAAAGTCTGGACCCTACTGTCAATACCATCCTGGTCGATTATAAATCGAAATCGCCTGATGGTTCAGACCCAGGCACAGGAGAGTATATCTCCCCAACTGGGATATTGGGGGCACAAGAATGAGCTTCTGTATCTTCACTTCTAGAATTTTCTGCCTGGAAGTAGAGAAAGTTCTTGACTCCGATGCCTTCCTTGGGGACAGGAGATGAAGAGCAACAACAAATCATAGATTGGACAACTTCAAGCCCCAACCCTGCAGACAGCAAGAGACGCCCAAACAGCACAACTGTGTCAACCTTTTCCTGCTAGATGTTTCGAAGGTTAAGCACCAACAGAGGATGTCTCAGAGGCCAAGGGATAAGATGCAGAGCTATGGGCAGCCACAGATTGTTGCCTCGATTTAAGGATTTGATCCGTCTTGCTGTGAGGCAGATTCCCCCGTCTGCTGAGATGTGGTCCTTTGTGCCCCACCTACCTCAGGAGGCGATGCCCAGTGCTAGACTGAGATTCATTCAGTGGAGAGTGCGCTCATCACCTTTCATAAGATCAATGACCTTGTCCTCCATGGTAAAGGCCTTAGGCGCTTTAGAAGTGGAGGTAGCTCCGCATTTGAGCACTTACAGATTCTACATCTCTCCATTTTGACCCTGAGCCAGGAAAACTCCTTGTGATGCACCAAGAACGCAGCAATGGAATGAGCTATGCATACATGATGTGGAAAAGATAGACAAGAAACTTCTGGGACACCCGTGCAACATTGTACAGCACCGGTGATAACCACTAAGCCTAGGTGCTCATCATGGGATTTTATTTATCTACAGCACTATCATACAGTACCGCTAGACATTGAACCAGTGTGCAGGTCAACCATAGTCCACCCTGTACAGCTTCAATAAGTTTAAGGCTATGTGCCCACTGTGCGTGCATGCTTTTCTGCAATGTGCCCACTGTGCTTTTCGGTTGCGTTTTTGTAGGAACTGCGTTTTTTAGCCCATTAAAATGGCTGGCAAGTGGAAAACGCAGCCCAAAAAAGCACAAGATAAATGACAAGGACTTTGAAAAACGCATGCTTTGTTGGCACCACTGAAAAACACACGTGTGGGCACAGCTTTTTGAAAATCACCTTGACTTTCATGACCAAACTGTGGGTCATGCATTTTTGGTGCAGAAAAACACTGTGGGCACAAAGCCTAAGGGTACCTTTACACGCCGCGACGGCAGGCTGGATACAGCCCGCTACAGGCTACAAATGTAGCTTGTAGCGCCAATATCGCCTGTAGTAGCGGCGTCTGAAGACGGGACGCTACAGCCGGCAACAGATACATCTGTTTACGAGCTCTGCTCGAAAACAGATGGCTACAAAGCCGATTGTAGCGAGATGTATCGGCGTGTAAAGAAGCAACGGAAGGGAACTCTGGACACCCGGCGATGTAGCTGCAATGTAGCTAAGGCGTCACCTAGGCTCCGTTTTACCGCGCCCCATGTGCGATCATTGGTGGAAGCTCCTGCGTTACGATTGGTAGTCGCTGCCTAGGGCGGCATATTTAATGAGCTGACCAGTCACACTACACAATCGCTCGAGCGTGCTGTATTACTCAGCCTCCTGCGATGCCTGGCCAATCATGATGATATTGCGCTGTCCTATCATCGTACGGACGGCTCGTAATCCAAGATTGTGGCACGCCTATGTGCTGTCCCTGCTGCACCCGGTCCGCCCATAGTAGCTTGTTGTAGCGGTGTCTAAATGAGGTACGATAAGCTACAGATGGCTACTTGAGACACCCGGCGATGTAGCTAGCTATAGATGTAGCGTAGCGTAGCGCACCTTATGGCGGCGTGTCAAGGCGGTGCGTTTACCGTTTGTAGCCGTTCGGGCGTGCTCGTGCACGTGAAGTAGCGGGCTGTATCCAGCCTGCCGTCGCGGCGTGTAAAGGTACCCTAAGAGGGATATCTCCGCATAGGCTAGGGTCACACTTAAAATCTGAATTGCGTTCACCGCATTCAGATCCAGATGCGGTGAACGCAAATGTCTTCAGACATTCAGCAATCCGGGAACCAGATTGCTGAAGCCGCAATGCGGTAACCGGATTGCTCAGGATGTGTAATCCTGAGCAATCCGGTTACCGGATAGTTTGCTCATTCCTGCTGCCGCAGGGATGAGCAAACTGTTCTGTAAAACAAATTATTTTATTAATATATGCTTGTACAATATCTCTAGGGGGTGTCCAGTCCCCTAGAGACCTTCCACCCACTCAGGTGGGCTTATACTGCTATAATCTCTTATGTACAATAGCTGACTCCTGTCAGCTGTTGTATATTTTTATGAATGATAGTGCCAGGCTCCTGGAGAGGCGCGCATAACCTGACCCCACAAACTGACCCCCGTATCTTTATACCTATCCCTGCACCCTTCTCTTATCATGTCTAGCCATCCCTTTTGCAGAAATATACGATTTTGTAAAGTAGAGAAAAGAGGTTATATTCACCTCATCCTGTGTGAGTTCTCAGTTTCTGAAAAAGTGTCAAAAGGCGGGCCTGTCTGCTGCTCCCTCCCCCGCTTTGTAATTATGCACGCCCCCTCTCGGCTTGCTGCAGTGCTGACAGCCTGGCCGCGTCATGAAAGGGGCGGGGCTAACATCGCATCATACCGGTAGCCCCGCCCCTTTCATGACACAGCCAGGGTCTCAGCAAGCCGAGAGGGGGCGTGCATAATTACAAAGCGGGTGGAGGGAGCAGCAGACAGGCCCGCCTTTTGAGACTTTTTCAGAAACAGAGAACTCACACAGGACGAGGTGAATATAACCTCTATTCTCTACTTTACAACATCATTTTCTTCTGCAAAAGGGATGGCTAGAAATGATAAGAGAAGGGTGCAGGAACAGGTATAAAGATGCGGGGGAATGGGCACCCCCTAGAAACATTGTACAAGCATTTATTTATTTATTAAATAAACACTTTCACTATACACAGAGCACACTATACACAGTACACACTATACACAGAGCACTTTGCTTATCCCGGCGGCAGCCGGGATAAGCAAAGTATATACGGTAACAGCATTGTTCAGGATTACACATCCTGAGCAATCCGGTCCCGCATTGTGGATGCTAAAACCGCTCCGAAAACTGCAGCCTGCATGATTTTTACCGCAGGCTGCAGAGCCGGAGACGGAAACCGGATTGCTTGTGAAGCAATCCGGTTTTTAGCATTGGCTCCTATGAGGAGCGTTTCTTGATCCGGTTTTGAGCTTTTTGAAAGCTCAAAACCGGATCAGGTTTTTTTTTTAAAAAAAAAAACAACAGATGTGACCCTAGCCATAGTGGGGAACTCGGCCAGGCTGGTGGCTCCCAGTGTGTCTCTCAGATTCTTCTGCTCATCAGATAGACACATGTAGTGCCCCATTGTGCAGTGACCAGACAGATGCTTAATGCCCTAGCCCTGACGGTAATTTGCTGAGCCCCAAACTTGGCATGAGCTGAGAGCTGCCCTTTAGAGCCACGGCAAGCGGAGATCGAATTTTATATCATTTGGAGACAGATCAGAGAAACAATGCAGGAAAATGGCTGTGGAGGCATATTGAGCCAAGGAGAGCCAAGATCAATCTGTAAAAGTAAAAAGATCCCTGTGATCAGTAATCTGAGGGAAAGAAAAAAAACCTGAGAGTTTTAGTATGGTGGAAGTGCATAAATCTAAATATCTGGCGGTCTGGTGTGCGGCCTTTTGTGCTTCGTTAGCAGCCGGTTACATCAAAGAGCTTAAACTCTACAATATCCTACAATAGGGAAATCATAAATCACAAGCGGATTCAGCCGGCAATGAGAATCAGTCATAGATCAGCAATAAGACTTACCTGTAGTTTCCACACCTGCTCCATCAACGCTTTACCATCGTCCTCGGAGACATATCTCTTGTGAACCTCAAAGCATACGTGCGATCCCGCATGATATACACTAAGGGGGAGCAGCTCAGCCTTGGAGGCCTAGGGATAATTAAATGGGTAAAGCATCAGTGTTAAATTGTGGGAAAAAATTGTTCAAGTCTAAATGTAGCCAGTGAGAAGGGGCAATTTCACCTGGATGTGCATCCTTGGATGTATATTCAGTAGTGATGAGCGAGCATGCTCGGTGCTACTTGTTATTCTTCACTAATAATTATTGATCTGACACACATACACAGCTCCCTTCAGTGCACACAGTGAGCTGCACCTCACAGAGAGCAGATTGATTGTTAGGATCCCTCTGGGGGGGCACAGCAAGGTATTGTATGCTGCGGTGATTTGAAAAAGCCCCCCCTCTCGCCCTTTCCCAGAAACACTCGTTTTATAGCCGGAAGTATGTGGGCGGAGCCTGTCACTAATTGACTTACATTGGGCTCGGTGCTCTGGCCGAGTACACGAGTATCTTGGGATGCTCGGTCAGAGCATCAAGCACCCGAGCATTTTAGTGCTCGCTCATCTCTAATATTCAGCTGAAATGTATTGTGATGCATAGGTCCACCGGCTCCCTGCACTGCAATACACACTGCCAGCCAACTACAGCCCAGCAGCAGATGTCTGCATGCCAAAGATGGGTGGCGCATGACAGTGATATCATGCTGTGTCCATGCCGGCATGCAGAAGTCAGCTATAGAGGCTGACGACACATTGTAGAAGTAGGGGGAGGTAACAATAACAGTTTGCTTCTTTTTAAAATGCACCGGAGAAGAACGAAAGGGGCTCAGGATGGGGAACATTAAACTGACCGGGATGGGGGCCAGGACAGAGGATGTTATAACAGCATAGGGACCAGGAAGGGGTAAATTATAAAAGTAACTAGCTGTAGAGCCCGGTGTTGCCCAGGCGTAATGGCCATATATGATAATGTATGTATCTATGTGTATGTATCATAGCCCCACCCCATCATAGCTCTACCCCTACACATCACCCCACCCCTTTCATAGCACTGCCTCATGTATAGCCCCACCCCTTCATAGCTCCACCCCTCAACATAGTCCCGGGGGAGAGGCTATGTGGAGGAGATGGGGATATGTGGAGATACAGGCTGTGAAGTGGGCGTGGCTATGTGGGGTGGTTGGAGTTATGTGTAGTGGTGGGCGGGTTTGTGAGAGGTGAAGCTATGAAGGGGCGGGGCTATGTGGAGGGCCGTGGCTATGTGGGGTGGTTGGAGCTATGTGTAGTGGTGGGCGGGTTTGTGAGAGGTGAAGCTATGAAGGGGCGGGGCTATGTGGAGGGCCGTGGCTATGTGGAGTGGTTGGAGCTATGTGTAGTAGTGGGCGGGTTTGTGAGAGGTGAAGCTATGAAGGGGCGGGGCTATGTGGAGGGCCGTGGCTACGTGGAGTGGGCAGAACTATGACACATACGTACACATACATACATACGCTCAGCTTTATATATTAGAAGATGTTCCAGGATAGAAGACATTTTTACAGGATGGAGACCAGGAAGGGGGATATTATAAACGAGAGGTGCATTATTACAATATAGGGGCCAGGATGAAGGACATTACTACAGCATCTGACATACACGCTGGGGGTGGCCCCGGTCCGCATTCTGCCCCGGGCCCATAGCGGTAGTTATGCCACTGGCAGTCAGGCTATGATTTACTATTTATGTATAATAATCTAGGAGAAATCAGACATGACTTGTAAAAGCAGAAGATTCACGTACCTTTAACAACTCCACTACAACGTTAAAAAGGACACTCATTCCCTGTGGAGGAAACAAAAAGTGTAAATTAGTCAGAGCTCAGGACTGATCTTAAAAAGTTTCCCCATTTTAGGTATTTTTGGCAGTGATAGGATCCCATCTATTAGTCACTTCCAAATATAAAGTGTAAAAGACAAGATCAGCAGAAGAATCTGTTATCGGGGCCCTTGTTCTTGAGAAAGCTGCAGGTCCGGCATTATCAGACATTGCTAGAAATGACACCGGTAGAAAAACACTTCAGCTTTTTGGCAGGAGCTACAGTACAGACCAAAAGTTTGGACACACCTTCTCATTCAAAGAGTTTTTTTTATTTTCATGACTATGAAAATTGTAGATTCACACTGAAGGCATCAAAAGTATGAATTAACACACGTGGAATTATATACTTAACAACAAAGTGTGAAACAACTGAAAATATGTCTTATATTCTTGGTTCTTCAGAGTAGCCACCTTTTGCTGTGATTACTGCTTTGCACACTCTTCGCATTCTCTTGATGAGCTTCAAGAGGTAGTCACCGGAAATGGTCTTCACTTCACAGGTGTGCCCTGTCAGGTTAATAAGTGGGATTTCTTGCCTTATAAATGGGGTTGGGACCATCAGTTGTGTTGTGCAGAAGTCTGGGGGATACACAGCTGATCGTCCTACTGAATAGACTTTTAGAATTTGTACTATGGCAAGAAAAAAGCAGCTAAGTAAGAAAAAAGAGTGGCCATTATTAAGAAATGAAGGTCAGTCAGTCCGAAAAATTGGGAAACTTTGAAAGTGTCCCCAAGTGCAGTTGCAAAATCCATCAAGCGCTACAAAGAAACTGGCTCACATGAAGACCGCCCCAGGACAATAAGACCAAGAGTCACCTCTGCTGCGGAGGATAAGTTCATCCGAGTCACCAGCCTCAGAAATCGCAGGTTAACAGCAGCTCAGATTAGAGACCCGGTCAATGCCGCACAGAGTTCAGGCAGCAGACACATCTCTACAATTGTTAAGAGGAGACTTTGTGCAGCGGCCTTCATGGTAAAATAGCTGCTAGGAAACCACTGATAAGGACAGGCAACAAGCAGAAGAGACTTGTTTGGGCTAAAGAACACAAGGAATGGACATTAGACCAAGAAATCTGTGCTTTGGTCTGATGAGTCCAAATTTGAGATCTTTGGTTCCAACCACCGTGTCTTTGTGGACTCTACATGCCTGGTTCCCACTGTGAAGCATGGAGGAGGAGGTGTGATGGTGTGGGGGGCTTTGCTGGTGACACTGTTGGGGATTTATTCAAAATTGAAGGCATACTGAACCAGCATGGCTACCACAGCATCTTGCAGCGGCATGCTATTCCATCCGGTTTGCGTTTAGTTGGACCATCATTTATTTTTCAACAGGACAATGACCCCAATCACACCTCCAGGCTGTGTAAGGGCTATTTGACCAAGAAGGAGAGTGATGGGGTGCTACACCAGATGACCTGGCCTCCACAGTCACCAGACCTGAACCCAATCAAGATGGTTTGGGGTGAGCTGGACTGCAGAGTGAAGGCAAAAGGGCCAACAAGTGCTAAGCATCTCTGGGAACTCCTTTAAGACTGTTGGAAAATCCATTTTCCGGTGACTACCTCTTGAAGCTCATCCAGAGAATGCCAAGAGTGTGCAAAGCAGTAATCAAAGCAAAAGGTGGCTACTGTGAAGAACCTGGAATATAATACATATTTTCAGTTGTTTCACACTTTTTTGTTAAGTATATAATTCCACATGTGATAATTCATAGATTTGATGTCTTCAGTGTGAATCTACAATTTTCATAGTCCTGAAAACACAGAAAACTCTTTGAATGAGAAGCTGTGTCCAAACCTTTGGTCTGTACTGTACGTCACATTAATATCATATTGCCAGGTCATTTTTATTTGTATAATGAAAGCCAATAAAAAACCTAAGAATTGCAGAATTGCTTTTTTTCTCCACAATTTCATCGCACTTGGAATTTCTTTCTTTGCTTTCGAGGACATAACATGATTAAATAAGTGGTTTAATTAAAAACTACAACTCGTCCCACAAACATTAACCCTCACATGGCTTTATTGATAAAGAAATTAAAAAATATGACAGCTCAATTACAATAGTGTCTGATACCGCAAAATGTGATGTAAAACATAAAACATTTTATAGTTGTGATGTCAAAAGTTTGAGCTTTTCCACACAAAGTGATAACAATAAAATGAAAACCATAAATGTGTAGATGTAAAGTGTTTATAAACTTTGTACCGTTAAAACCTTAAATCTATTACTTAAGGCCCCGTTACATGCTACAATGTCCCAGCGATCCGACCAACAATCGAGTCGCTGGGACATCGCTAGCGGATCGGTATCTGATCGCTGGTGAGCTGTCACAGACAAATATTCTAAAATAAAATATTCTTTCCACAATATCTAGCTACCGCCTTTAGGCTTATTCAGGAATCCTTATTGTATTTTATCCATTCTTTCACCGCAGTTAACTCCCTGCTTACCGGCACCACTATCCCATTGCTCCTGAATGAGCCGCGTGAAATAGCAGGAAGGTAAGTCCTGTGGCTCCTGAAAGAGCTGGCTCATTCAGGAACTGCAGGATAGCGGCGCCAGTAAGCAGGGAGTTAACTGCGGTGATCTGAGATCACTGTTGCTATAGTAACCGCTCGTTTGGTTACTATGGCAATGGTGTCCTCTGTGACGTCTCCGGTCACCACGCTGCAGTCTCTGCTCACTCATTCAGTGATCAGAGAGCATGGGGAGTGGAAGGGTTCTTCCTCTCCATGCTCTCTGATATAGTAGAGCTGCATCTGTTGAAGAAGAGAGAAGACAGAGAAGACACGGATCCTGGATGGTATGAGGGTGGGGAGAGAGTAATAAAGATGGCGTCTCTAAGTGTGTCTGTGTATTTATTTCTAATAAATTATTTTTTCTCTGTGTGGTGTTTTTTTTCAACCCTTTATTTGAGATTCTTAATGGCCGGGTCTAACTTGACCTGACATTAAGAATCTCGGGGCTTAATACCAGCTGGTAAAACAAAGCTACTGTTAACCCCTTTTTACCCAGCGTACCACCCACCACCAGGGTCGCTGGAAGAGCCTGATAAAGCGCCTGGAAATGGTGCTTCTTATGAATGCACCATTTTCAGGGGCAGCTAAGGGTTGCTATCCTTTAGTGTGAGGGGCCCTACAATAATGGGCCATCACCCCGATAAGAATACCAGCCCTCAGCTGCCTAATTTCACCTTGGCTGGCAATTAAAAATAGCGGGAGCCCACAAATTTTTTTTTGCAAGTCAAGGTAAAATTAGGCAGCTAAGGGTGGCAGCTCACAGTTGTCTGCTTTCATCGGGCTGGACTTAAAAATACTGCGAAGCCTTACGCATTTTTTTTATTATTTCTTTATTTAAACACCCTATGATGACAGGTTAATGGCCATATACTAATATGTATGGCAACCATAATGTGTATGAATCAACATCCAGATTGAGGTAATGCAGTCTGACTTCAACAGCCAATCACAGAGGCTCTCACAAAGTGTGAGCGTCTGTGATTGGCTGTTTGCCTGACAGTGCAGTGAATATGCAAGTAGCTTAATGGAGAGTAGTAGCAGAGGGAGACTGGTAAGCCTGATCTAGCTATTCCTACTATCTATCTATCTATCTATCTATCTATCTATCTATCTATCTATCTATCTATCTATCTTTCTATCTATCTATCTTTCTATCTATCCTAACTTTTACCAGCATGAGAAAGCCCATGCTACAATCTCTTAGACTGCTGTCTTTGTGCGATTTTTTATCGCATCCATTAACCTGCATTGGCCTCTCGCATGTGAGATACGCATGCGACTGAAGCATGCTGTGATTTGACATGCGATGCGAGTTCAGCAGAGAAAAAAAGTAACAATCTGACCTGACTGATTGGTCCAGTGCAACGTGAGTTTTTCTCGCATTGCACTTGTGTCTGACGCTAGTGTGCCTGCACTCTTAACAGAAATAACGCTGTGTACAGTATATTCTGTTTTTGTTACATTTTTGATGCGTTTTTGTATGTATTCAACAGGATTGACGTTGACAAAATGTTTTAGTTTACTGTAAAATTCAGTTCCCCCCCCCCTCCCCCAAGCATGAAAATCTGCACGGAGGAAAACAAAACCCTGTGAACAAACCCAAATATTTTGGGGAAATGTGCTTTCTAATCTAGAGGACGCCAGGGTAAGTGTTTTTTTTTGCTTTGTTAATTGATCTGAAATGATGAGAACCTCACATCCAAGCCATCGCCACCTCCTGCCGACTCCAGCTCAAAAACATTTCCTGGATCCGCACTTTCCTTGACCACGACACTGCTAAAATACTCGCTCATGCTCTCATCAACTCCCGCCTTGACTACTGCAACCTCCTGCTAACCTGCCTCCGCGCTACCTCCCTCGCACCTCTCCAATCTATCCTAAACTCTGCTGCCCGACTAATCCACCTGTCTCCCCGCCACTCCCCTGTCTCTCCTAAGGGTATGTGCCCACAGGATGTTTTTACAGCGGTCCTGAGCGCAGCAATAGAGTCCTTGCCAGGAGATTTGCTGCGTTCAGGTCCTGTGGTTTTATCGCGCTTTTTGCGCGGTTTTTGTGGAAAAATAGAACATGATCAATCTTTCCCATCCGCAGCAAAACCGGAGGGATTTTACAGTTCTTGACACTTGCAAAACCAATGTGTAGGCACAGCGTTTCTGTGAAACACATTGGTTTTGCTGGGAAGCCCAACCGCAGGAACAAATTACCATACATTAACATAAAACCGAGGGTAAACTGCCCACGGAAATCGCAGCAAAAACGCTGTAAAAACGTCCTGTGGGCACATACCCTAACCATGACATACAAAGCCACCCACAACGTGTCCCCTCCATACATCTCTGACATGGTCTCCCGATACCTACCCAACCTGCGATCCTCCCAAGAGCTCATTCTCTACTCACCCCTCATCTCTTCTTCTCACAACCGCGTACAAAATTTCTCCCATGCATCCGCTATCCTCTGGAACTCTCTCCCCCTTCACATCAGACACTCGCCTACCCTGGGAACCTTCAAAAGAAACCTGAAGACCTACCTATTCTGACAAGCCTACAACCTGCAAGGAAACCCGGTGCACCGCACTGTCTCATGATCGGCACTACCCCCTCCTACTCTATTCCCCACCCATCCCTCGTAGACTGTGAACCCTCGCGGACAGGGTCCTCTCCCCTCCTGTACGTGTATGTCTTGATTGTCCATATATATTGTACTTGTCCTAGTCTGCCCTTTCCATATGTAAAGCGGATATATGAATAAATAATAATAACAATAATAATAAAAGTATTAAGCATGGTTGTGTGATGTACCGACCTTGTACAGGAACAAGTCGAAGATGGAGAGGATCATGTAGAGTGGGAACTTGGTGAAGAGATAATTCAACCAACTATGGAGGATCATAATAACTACATAGTGTGCTGAACCCATTAAAAGAGACGTAGAGTTCTGGAACATGCTCCTGACAAGAAAAATAAGAATTGGAGATTGAAGTTATGACATAAATGATGGTGTCTACAGTGAAAACACACTAGATTGCATAGGGAGACACAATTTTAATGACAGCACTGGAGTTAGAGCAACATTGGGATGGAAAATTTCAGCTGGTTTTATTTATACACTAGCTGTACAGCAATACTCATATATGGTAATATTGCCCATATATGGCAATATCATCCATATATGGTTATGCTTGTATGTATGTGTGTGTATGTATCATAGCCCCACCCTTCACCGTAGCTCCACCCCTTACACAGCTCCACCCCACATATAGCCCCACCCCTTCATAGCTCCACTCCACCCCACCATAGTCCTGGGGGGGAGGTGGGGATATGTGGAGATGCAGACTGTGAAGTGGCATGGCTAGTGGAGTGGGCGGGGCTTGCCACATACATACACTCAGCTTTATATATTAGATGGTCGTAATGCTCATATATGGTAATATCACCCATATATGGCAATATCGCCCATATATGATAATGTACGTATGTGTGTATGCATCATAGCCCACCCCTTTCATTAGCCCCCCCCTTTCATAGCTCCGTCCCTACAAATATCCCCACCCTTCCCAGTAGCCTTGCTCCTTTCATAGCACACACTCACTTTTATATATTAAATTTCTGAGACCTTAAAGGTTTTGTCCACTGCTAGGATAACGCCTTCTGATTCCACATATCTCCCACTGTTAAAATAAAAATCCCAGTACTCACCTCCTGTACTGCCACCGTTCTATCGGTGTCAGAAAATTACAGTTCCAGGGTCACATGACATCACATGGGCCCCACGTCCAATCACCACCAGCTTGTCGCTCCACGTCTTCAGATAAAATTAGTTCAATAACAGAAAATGATGCTGCAGCTGCCGTTCACTTCCTGTTGATTGCTCATTTGGTCCGAAGGCGAAGAGAAAAGCAGAGTGTGATTGGTCGAGGGTCTCGCGTGATGTCACAACATCACGACACCACTGGAAAGGCGCCAGCATGGGAGGAGAGTACAGGCTTTTTTATTTTAACCCCTTCCTGACCCTTGATGTAATGGGACATCATGGGTCAGGTGCCCACCTTTGATGTGAGCTCCAGCACGGAGCTCACATCATTCCCCTAACATCTCAGCTGATCTCATCACCTGAGATGTCGGGCTTCCAGCACCAATCGGATCCACGATGCGATCGGTGCTGTTAACCCTTTGAATCCTGCTCATTCACTGACAGCAGGATCCAAAACCGCGGCGGCGGGGATCGCGATATTCCCCGCCTGCATCGAAGATCCCGCGATAAGATCCCACGGTGCTCACGTGATAGCCCCAGGTCCTGGTTTGAACCCGGAAGCTAATGTGGCGCCCCACTAGTCAGTGCACCACAGTAGGGGTATTGCACCCAAGACAGAGCATGTGGTATCCCAGTCATTGGAGGGGGTAAAGTAGAACTGAGGCTCTCATGCCAGCATCCCTACACCTAAACTAGGGGACCAATTGGCCAACCCATTACCAGGGTAACCGGTCCCGGTGGGAGGAGTGTTAGGGTAGTAGGAGCGGGAAAAACACAGACAGATCTAGGGGGAGGCGCAGTGAGGGCACCCAGATCAGAAGGGGGAGACCCAGTGCCAGACTGTCCGATTAACGGTCTGGGGGGAATCCTGGACCACAACAGGGAACCGGCTCCGAGTTGCGGTACAGGAGAGTCCAACCCTGAGCCGCCAACACCGGTGGGTCTGCCAAACAGTCCCCGACTTTGCCCACAACGCATAGCCCCACCAGGTACTCCAAACCGGGTTGAGCCCCTTAGTGAAGAGAAGGGTATCCTCATTACACCCAACGGGTCTGGTAGGAAGTGGGTTTGGGCAGGGCTGCGCATGGATAGAGAGGAGAGCGCAAGAAAGACACAGAGGGACAGTGAAGCAGCAGAGGGACACCTTGGAGAGCCTCAAAGAGACTTTATACCCTCCGGTGACTACCCGGCCAGCTACCCGGCCAGCAAAGACTGTTTGACTGTAAACTCGAGTGCTACCGTGACCTGTTACCAGTAAACTACCTGTACAGAGTCAATAAGCCTCTGGTGTTTTATTTTAAATAACTTAAGGAGTAGCTGCTACTACAACAAGCACAACAGCAGCACTGCCCCGGGCACCCTGCTCCGTCTGCAGGGAGCGTTATCAACTGGCTGCAATACCATTGTTCCCAGCGGTCTGGCAGCGGCACTAGTGAGATCACCAGAACCTGCAGGTGGCGTCACGAGACTTTACTCTTTATTATTTTTCCTCCATTTTTCAGTGACCCCCAGGGCTACGGACCTGGGCACAGGCCACCGAGACAGCACCCCAGTACTAACACCTGGGTACTGAGTTCCCAAAGACCCCTGGGCGTGTCATAGCTTTGGCGCCACGAACAGGATTCAAAATAAAGGTATTAAAAAAAAAACATATTTGGTATCGCCGCGTTCAGAAACGCCCGCTCTATGAAGATATAAAATCAATTAATGAGAGCCGTAAACTGCGTAACAGAAAAAAAGGTCCAAACGCCAAAATTATGTTTTTTGGTCACTGCAACATTGCTATAAAATGCAATAACGGGCGATCAAAACAGCGCATCCACCAAAAATTGGTATCATTAGAAACGTCAGCTCAAGCTGCAAAAAATAAGCTGTTACACAGCCCCAGATCCCAAAAAATGAGGACGCTACGGGTCACAGAACATGGCGCTAAAAGTGCAATTTTTTTTCAAATTTCAGAATTTTTTTTCACCACTTAGATACCAGTAAAAGTAACATGTTTGGTATCTACAAACCCGTACCGACTCGAGGTTCACAACGTCATGTCGGTTTTAGCATATAGTGATCATGGCGAATAGAAAAAAAACAAAAAACAAATGTGTAATTGCACTTTTTTTTTAAATTTCACTGCACTTGGAATTTTTTTTGCAATTTCCCTGTACACTATATGGTAAAATAAATGATTGCATCTGAAAGTATAACTCGTCCCGCAAAAAACAAACCTTCATATGTTATAGTGACGGAAAAATAAAAATGTTATGGCTCTTGGAAGCAGGGGAGCAAAAAACGAAAATGAAAAATCACCAGGTGGTGAAGGGGTTAATGGAGGGGAGACATGTGGAATCAGAAGAGGTTGTCCTACTAGTAGACAATTCCTTTAACTAATAGGGTAAAACTCATTCTGCCTACTGATGGTGAGCTGCTTGTATAAAGGGGAGATGTGACAAATTACTAGGAAATGTCATTCATTACTTAACAGCTGGGGGACCCCCACCCACTGGTGAATGAAGGGGCTTTATCACTATGTGCCTATACACAGCAGTGTTTACAGCCCCCCAGCCATGCAGAAAGCTGCAGCTGACCCCATTTGTTTAAAGGGATCCTGTCACCCCCAAAACACCTTTAAAGCTATTAAAACCTGTCCCTACAGCATATTAACACTTTCCCTACACTATTTTTAGCTCCTAAATGCAGTAAATGATATTGCATAAAAACGTTTTATAAGTACCTGCTTAGTGATGATAATGAGTGACTATGCTATTCATAGTCACTCATCAAGACTGCCCCTCTGCTTCATAGCACGCCTGAATAGGCGTGATCTACATCCAGGATTCAAAATCGCGCGTCCCTTCTGTGCCCTGTGTTCGTAGGAGGCTGCAGTGTGGCTTGTGACGCGATCCGCGTCATTCCCGGCGCCCTGTGACGTATTTACAGCGGCGCCGCGCTGTTAGCTTCAAAATGTGCACTGCGCATGCCCAATGCGCATGCGCAGTGCACATTTTGAAGCTAACAGCGCGGCGCCGCTGTAAATACGTCACAGGGCGCCGGGAATGACGCGGATCGCGTCACAAGCCACACTGCAGCCTCCTACGACACAGGGCACAGAAGGGACGCGCGATTTTGAATCCTGGATGTAGATCACGCCTATTCAGGCGTGCTATGAAGCAGAGGGGCAGTCTTGATGAGTGACTATGAATAGCATAGTCACTCATTATCATCACTAATCAGGTACTTATAAAACGTTTTTATGCAATATCATTTACTGCATTTAGGAGCTAAAAAGAGTGTAGGGAAAGTGTTAATATGCTGTAGGGACAGGTTTTAATAGCTTTAAAGGTGTTTTGGGGGTGACAGGATCCCTTTAAAGGGAGATGGGCCGAGGGAAAAAACTGGGCCCAGGGGTCAAACTAAGCCAAGGGGACAACTAAGTTAAGGGGACAAACTGGGCCAAGGGGTCAAACTAAGCCAAGGGGACAAACTGGGCAAAGGGGTCAAACTAAGCCAAAGGGACAAACTGGGCCAAGGGGTCAAACTAAGCCAAAGGGACAAACTGGGCCAAGGGGTCAAACTGGACAGAGGGGACAAACTGCAGGGTAGCAGTGCTGTTGCCTCTCCATGTATAAGTTCCAGAGGTTGGACCCCTACGATCATTAAGTGATTGAATATGCTACAATTGGCCAGGCATTACTTTCCTACACTAGGGCAACAGTGTGTAGACCTCACAAACATGACTCAGGAGACGTTTTACTGTTTAAAGGGATCCTGTCACCTACAAAATGCCTCCTAAGCTATCAAAACATGTCCCTGTACCATCCTATCACTAATCTCACACTCCTTTTGTCTCCTAAAAGCATCCTGTGAAAGTGCATAAAAACGTTTTAATACTTACTCATTAGTGATTATAATTAGCAGGGGCTATATTCTGTAGTCACCAGGGCAGGCTGTTTTGCAGCTCCAGGATCCACCCTCTCTCTGTGCTGCTGTGATGTGCAGCTGAAGGCAGGACTAATGATTTGCATTCTGTGAGTGACTGAGAGGGGGAGGGCAAAGCCTGCACAAGCAGAGGAACACAGACAGAGATAGAGTGGATCTTGGAGCCAGCAAAACAGCCCGCCCTGGTGACTAACGAATATAGCCCCTGCTAATTATAATCACTAATGAGTACGGTAAGTATTAAAACGTTTTTATGCACTTTCACAGGATGCTTTTAGGAGACAAAAGGAGTGTGAGATTAGTGATGGGATGCTACAGGGACATGTTTTGCTAGCTTAGGAGGCGTTCTGGAGGTGACAGCATCCCTTTAACCAAAGTCACCGCTCATGCCTAATCATGTATTTGCTCTTTTCACATGTGCCCATTATAGTCTATGGTGCTGCCCATACAGACCGCGTTTCCGTTTTAATTCGAGTCATGAATTATAATGACCCATGAGTCTATATTTCCTTCATACGAGAACTTCACTGATGAGACACTGATGGTAAAAACTGAAGTCTGAACCGAAGCCTATTGTTGTCAAGAGCAAGGAATTGGGTTTACCCCTTCTTCTCATCCCCCTCTCCTATCACAAAAACCCCAAACAGACAGGAGAGCTGGTGCTAGAGCGGCAAGACACTGAAGAAGTCATTTATTATCTGAGCCATTGCCTGACAATTCCGTTAAATGAAGCATTTCTCCACCCACTAACCTTTATTAGTCTCTCCAGCAGATAAAACATGCAGTCATTACACTTAAATCTACTTTTGTAGATCTCCCTGAGGCCATAATCAAACATGATCTTCACCAGGAATTTGAAAGCTGCCTCTTCTGGCATCTGTAGAAGGAAAAATGAAAATATAAAAGTGTAATCTTCCTGCGGGATTTCTTGTATATAAACACTGCTGCTATTCCTCAGACATCCCAGATGACATGACCACGAAGGCCGTGACAGGTCCGGTGTCTATCATCATCATCCTCATACACGGTGTCTTACATAGTTCACAAGAAGAAGAATGGAGAAACTTACGTGAAGCAGGAGAACTGCGGCGATCTGGGACAGTTCATGGCGATACCCGACCTCTTCGTCATAGAGGGAGTAGGCCTAGGAAAGAAAGATGGCAGACAGATGGTTAGAACTTCCTAAAACAAGTCATAAACGTATAACCTCTGATTTACACTGTACACAAGTGAACGAACACGCACACGCAAGTATTACCCATGTTACATACTGAAAGACTGCAGATCCTTTCAGAATTAGCCTCAATAGGAGGGGGGCATACTGGCGCTCTTGGAGCGTCCAAATGGCCCGAAAGGGGTTAGATGGCTCCATTAGAATAAACCAAGCAGAATCTTCACTAAACTATCCAAACAACTGTGCCACTATAGGGGCTGTGCTACAATCTTGTATCCAAATTCCAGTGAGAACTCTTCAAAAGATCAATTCTTT
>JARQOC010002457.1:0-25208 GCA_033576535.1 Allobates femoralis | reverse complement strand
GTCCTAAGTTTAAAGTCCTAAGTTTATGTTTTTAAAGTTTTTCTAAGTTTTATGTAATAAGTACTAAGTTTCTAAGTGTTATGTAATAAGTCCTAAGTCCTAAGTGTTTATGTATAAGTCCTAATTGTGTTATGTAATAATTCCTAATCCTAAGTGAAATGTTATTTTCCCTAAGTCCTAAGTGTTATGTTAAGTCTTAAGTCCTTAGTTTAATGTTAAGTTAAAGTCCTAAGTCCTAAGTGTTATGTAATAAGTCCTAAGCCCTAAGTGTTATGTCCTAAGTCTTAAGTCCTTAGTTCTAAGTGTTATGTAATAAGTCCTAAGTTCTAAGTGTTATGTAATAATCCTAAGTGTTATGTATAAGTCCTAAGTTCTAAGTGTTATGTAATAAGTCCTAAGTGTTATGTAAAATCTAAGTTCTAAGTGTTATGTTAATAAGTCCTAAGTTCTAAGAGTTATGTAATAAGTCCTAAGTTCTAAGTGTTATGTAATAAGTCCTAAGTGTTATGTAATAAGTCCTAAGTCTAAGTGTTATGTAATAAGTCCTAAGTTCTAAGTGTTATGTAATAAGTCCTAAGTGTTATGTATAAGTCCTAAGTCCTAAGTTCCTAAGTGGATTCCTAATCAAGTGTTTGAATAAGTCCTAAGTCCTAAGTGTTATGTCCTAAGTCTTAAGTTCTTATTTTCTAAGTGTTATGTAATAAGTCCTAAGTCTTAAATATTATGTAATAAGTCCTAAGTCCTAGTGTTATGTCCTAAGTCTAAGTCCTTCGTTCTAAGTGTTATGTAATAAGTCCTAAGTTCTAAGGGCTATGTATAAGTCCTAAGTGTTATGTAATAAGTCCAAGTCTAAGTCCTAAGTGGTATTCTAGTCTAAGTCTCTAAGTTCTAAGTGTTATGTAATAAGTCCTAAGTCCTAAGTGTTATGTCTTAGGTCTTAAGTCCTTAAGTTCTAAGTGTTATGTAATAATCCTAACTCCTAAGTGTTATGTAATAAAGTCCTAAAGTCCTAAGTGTTAAGTCCTAAGTCTTAAGTCCTTTAGTTCTATGTGTATTGTAATAAGTCCTAAGTCCTAAGTGGTATGTCCTAAGTCCTAAAGTGTTATGTAATAAGTCCTAAGTCCTAATTGTTATGTCCTAAGTCTTAAGTCCTTAGTTTCTAAGTGTTATGTAATAAGTCTTAAGTCTAAGTGTTATGTAATAAGTACTAAGTCCTAAGTGTTATGTCCTAAGTCTTAAGTCCTTAGTTCTAAGTGTTATGTAATAAGTACTAAGTTCTAAGTGTTATGTAATAAGTCCTAAGTCCTAAATGTTATGTCCTAAGCCCTTAAGTCCTTAGTTCTAAGTGTTATGTCCTAAGTCCTAAGTCCTAAGTGTTATGTAATAAGTCCTAAGTCCTAAGTGTTATGTCCTAAGTCTTAAGTCCTTAGTTCTAAGTGTTATGTAATAAGTCCTAAGTCCTAAGTTATGTAATAATCTTAAGTGCTAAGTCCTAAGTCCTAAGTGTTATGTAATAACTCTAAGTCCTAAGTCTAAGTGTTATGTCCTAATCTTAAGTCCTTAATGTTATTAATAAGTCCTAAGTTCTAAGTGTTATGTAATAAGTCCTAATTCTAATGTTATGTAATAATCCTAAGTGTTATGCAATAAGTCCTAAGTTCTAAGTGTTATGTAATAAGTCCTAAGTCTATGTTATGTAATAAGTCCTAAGTGTTATGTAATAAGTCTTAAGGCTAAGTCCTAAGTCCTAAGTGTTATGTAATAACTCCTAAGTCCTAAGTGTTATGTCCTAAGTCTTAAGACCTTAGTTCTAAGTGTTATGTAATAAGTCCTAAGTCCTAAGTGTTATGTAATAAGTCCTAAGTCCTAAGTGTTATGTCCTAAGTCTTATCCTTAGTTCTAAGTGTTATGTAATAAGTCCTAAGTCTAAGTGTTATGTAATAAGTCCTAAGTGTTATGCAATAAGTCCTAAGTTCTAAGTGTTATGTAATAAGTCCTAGTTCTAAGTGTTATGTAATAAGTCCTGAGTGTTATGTAATAAGTCCTAAGTCCTAAATCCTAAGTCCTAAGTGGTATGTCCTAAGTCCTAAGTGTTATGTCCTAAGTCTTAAGTCCTTAGTTCTAAGTGTTATGTAATAAGTACTAAGTTCTAAGTGTTATGTAATAAGTCCTAAGTCCTAAGTGTTATGTAATAAGTCCTAAGTGTTATGTAATAATCCTAAGTCCTAAGTTTAAGTGTATGTCTAAGTCCTAAGTCTAAGTGTTATGTAATAAGTCCTAAGTCCTGAGTGTTATGTCCTAAGTCTTAAGTCCTTAGTTCTAAGTGTTATGTAATAAGTCCTAAGTCCTAAGTGTTATGTATAAGTCTTAGTGCTAAGTCCTAGTCTAAGTGTTATGTAATAACTCCTAAGTCCTAAGTCCTAAGTGTATGTCCTAAGTCTTAAGACCTTAGTCTAAGTGATATGTAATAGTCCTAAGTCCTAAGTGTTATGTATAAGTCCAAGTCCTAAGTGTTATGTCCTAAGTCTTAAGTCCTTAGTTCTAAGTGTTATGTAATAAGTCCTAAGTCCTAAGTGTTATGTAATAAGTCCTAAGTGTTATGTAATAAGTCCTAAGTCTTAAGTGGTATGTCCTAAGTCTAGTCCAAGTGTTATGTAATAAGTCCTAAGTCTAAGGTTTGTCCTAAGTCTTAAGTCCTTAGTTCTAAGTGCATGTAATAAGTCCTAAGTCCTAAGTGTTAGTAATAAGTCTTAGTGCTAATTAAGTCCTAAGTGTTATGTATAACTCTAAGTCCTAAGTCCTAAGTGTTATGTCCTAAGTCTTAAGACCTTAGTTCTAAGTGTTATGTAATAAGTCTAAGTCCTAAGTGTTATGTAATAAGTCCTAAGTCCTAAGTGTTATTCCTAAGTCTTAAGTCCTTAGTTCTAAGTGTTATGTAATAAGTCCTAAGTTCTAAGTGTTATGTAATAAGTCCTAAGTTCTAAGTGTATGTAATAAGTCCTAAGTGTTATGTAATAAGTCCTAAGTTCTAAGTGTTATGTAATAAGTCCTAAGTTCTAAGTGTTATTGTAATTAAGTCGTTATGTAATAGTCCTAAGTCCTTAAGTCCTAAGTGGTATGTCCTAAGATCCTAAGTGTTATGTAATAAGTCCTAAGTCCTAAGTGTTATGTCCTAAGTTTTAAGTTCTTAGTTCTAAGTGTTATGTAATAAGTCCTAAGTCTTAATATTATGTTAATAAGTCCTAAGTCCTACGTGTTATGTCCTAAGTCTTAAGTCCTTCGTTCTAAGTGTTATGTAATAAGTCCTAAGTTCTAAGGGCTATGTAATAAGTCCTAAGTGTTATGTAATAAGTCCCAAGTCCTAAGTCCTAAGTGGTATGTCCTAAGTTCTAAGTCCTAAGTGTTATGTAATAAGTCCTAAGTCCTAAGTGTTATGTCTTAGGTCTTAAGTCCTTAGTTCTAAGTGTTATGTAATAAGTCCTAACTCCTAAGTGTTATGTAATAAGTCCTAAGTCCTAAGTGTTATGTCCTAAGTCTTATGTCCTTAGTTCTATGTGTATTGTAATAAGTCCTAAGTCCTAAGTGGTATGTCCTAAGTCCTAAGTGTTATGTAATAAGTCCTAAGTCCTAATTGTTATGTCCTAAGTCTTAAGTCCTTAGTTCTAAGTGTTATGTAATAAGTCTTAAGTCTTAAGTGTTATGTAATAAGTACTAAGTCCTAAGTGTTATGTCCTAAGTCTTAAGTCCTTAGTTCTAAGTGTTATGTAATAAGTACTAAGTTCTAAGTGTTATGTAATAAGTCCTAAGTCCTAAATGTTATGTCCTAAGTCTTAAGTCCTTAGTTCTAAGTGTTATGTAATAAGTCCTAAGTCTTAAGTGTTATGTAATAAGTCCTAAGTCCTAAGTGTTATGTCCTAAGTCTTAAGTCCTTAGTTCTAAGTGTTATGTAATAAGTACTAAGTTCTAAGTGTTATGTAATAAGTCCTAAGTCCTAAGTGTTATGTAATAAGTCCTAAGTGTTATGTAATAAGTCCTAAGTCCTAAGTCTTAAGTGGTATGTCCTAAGTCCTAAATCCTAAGTGTTATGTAATAAGTCCTAAGTCCTAAGTGTTATGTCCTAAGTCTTAAGTCCTTAGTTCTAAGTGTTATGTAATAAGTCCTAAGTCCTAAGTGTTATGTAATAAGTCTTAAGTGCTAAGTCCTAAGTCCTAAGTGTTATGTAATAACTCCTAAGTCCTAAGTCCTAAGTGTTATGTCCTAAGTCTTAAGACCTTAGTTCTAAGTGTTATGTAATAAGTCCTAAGTGTTATGTAATAAGTCCTAAGTCCTAAGTGTTATGTCCTAAGTCTTAAGTCCTTAGTTCTAAGTGTTATGTAATAAGTCCTAAGTTCTAAGTGTTATGTAATAAGTCCTAAGTTCTAAGTGTTATGTAATAAGTCCTAAGTGTTATGCAATAAGTCCTAAGTTCTAAGTGTTATGTAATAAGTCCTAAGTTCTAAGTGTTATGTAATAAGTCCTAAGTGTTATGTAATAAGTCTTAAGTGCTAAGTCCTAAGTCCTAAGTGTTATGTAATAACTCCTAAGTCCTAAGTGTTATGTCCTAAGTCTTAAGACCTTAGTTCTAAGTGTTATGTAATAAGTCCTAAGTCCTAAGTGTTATGTAATAAGTCCTAAGTCCTAAGTGTTATGTCCTAAGTCTTAAGTCCTTAGTTCTAAGTGTTATGTAATAAGTCCTAAGTTATAAGTGTTATGTAATAAGTCCTAAGTGTTATGCAATAAGTCCTAAGTTCTAAGTGTTATGTAATAAGTCCTAAGTTCTAAGTGTTATGTAATAAGTCCTGAGTGTTATGTAATAAGTCCTAAGTCCTAAATCCTAAGTCCTAAGTGGTATGTCCTAAGTCCTAAGTGTTATGTCCTAAGTCTTAAGTCCTTAGTTCTAAGTGTTATGTAATAAGTACTAAGTTCTAAGTGTTATGTAATAAGTCCTAAGTCCTAAGTGTTATGTAATAAGTCCTAAGTGTTATGTAATAAGTCCTAAGTCCTAAGTCTTAAGTGGTATGTCCTAAGTCCTAAGTCCTAAGTGTTATGTAATAAGTCCTAAGTCCTGAGTGTTATGTCCTAAGTCTTAAGTCCTTAGTTCTAAGTGTTATGTAATAAGTCCTAAGTCCTAAGTGTTATGTAATAAGTCTTCAGTGCTAAGTCCTAAGTCCTAAGTGTTATGTAATAACTCCTAAGTCCTAAGTACTAAGTGTTATGTCCTAAGTCTTAAGACCTTAGTTCTAAGTGTTATGTAATAAGTCCTAAGTCCTAAGTGTTATGTAATAAGTCCTAAGTCCTAAGTGTTATGTCCTAAGTCTTAAGTCCTTAGTTCTAAGTATTATGTAATAAGTCCTAAGTTCTAAGTGTTATGTAATAAGTCCTAAGTTCTAAGTGTTATGTAATAAGTCCTAAGTGTTATGTAATAAGTCCTAAGTCCTAAGTGGTATGTCCTAAGTCCTAAGTCCTAAGTGTTATGTAATAAGTCCTAAGTCCTAAGTGTTTATGTCCTAAGTCTTAAGTCCTTAATTCTAAGTGTTATGTAATAAGTCCTAAGTCCTAAGTGTTATGTAATAAGTCCTAAATCCTAAGTGTTATGTCCTAAGTCTTAAGTCCTTAGTTCTAAGTGTTATGTAATAAGTCCTAATTGTTATGTAATAAGTCCTAAGTCCTAAGTGGTATGTCCTAAGTCCTAAGTCCTAATTGTTATGTAATAAGTCCTAAGTCCTAAGTGTTATGTCCTAAGTCTTAAGTCCTTAGTTCTAAGTGTTATGTAATAAGTCCTAAGTGTTATTTAATAAGTCTTAAGTCCTTAGTGTTATGTAATAAGTCCTAAGTCCTAAGTGTTATGTCCTAAGTCTTAAGTCCTTAGTTCTAAGTGTTATGTAATAAGTCCTAAGTCCTAAGTGTTATGTAATAAGTCTTCAGTGCTAAGTCCTAAGTCCTAAGTGTTATGTAATAACTCCTAAGTCCTAAGTACTAAGTGTTATGTCCTAAGTCTTAAGACCTTAGTTCTAAGTGTTATGTAATAAGTCCTAAGTCCTAAGTGTTATGTAATAAGTCCTAAGTCCTAAGTGTTATGTCCTAAGTCTTAAGTCCTTAGTTCTAAGTGTTATGTAATAAGTCCTAAGTCCTAAGTGTTATGTAATAAGTCTTAAGTGCTAAGTCCTAAGTCCTAAGTGTTATGTAATAACTCCTAAGTCCTAAGTCCTAAGTGTTATGTCCTAAGTCTTAAGACCTTAGTTCTATGTGTTATGTAATAAGTCCTAAGTCCTAAGTGTTATGTAATAAGTCCTAAGTCCTAAGTGTTATGTCCTAAGTCTTAAGTCCTTAGTTCTAAGTGTTATGTAATAAGTCCTAAGTTCTAAGTGTTATGTAATAAGTCCTAAGTTCTAAGTGTTATGTAATAAGTCCTAAGTGTTATGCAATAAGTCCTAAGTTCTAAGTGTTATGTAATAAGTCCTAAGTTCTAAGTGTTATGTAATAAGTCCTGAGTGTTATGTAATAAGTCCTAAGTCCTAAATCCTAAGTCCTAAGTGGTATGTCCTAAGTCCTAAGTGTTATGTCCTTTTCTTTTTTTTTTTTTTTTTTTTCTTTTCAAAATTCTTTTTATTAACGCTTTGCAGTACATTGTAATAGATAGTAAAACAACATTTTTCAACAATATAATGTGAGTACACAGTTAGAGGAGAAAGAATCCAGTTGTATACCTGGATTCTAACATTACAATAAACGGCCATATAAATAATACTCTGAGACAGTGCAAGGATGTTGTTGGTCCTGCATCGCACGAACACGCTCCACAGCCCCAAAGAAGTGATGGGCAGAGGTGGGGCGCACCCGGCAACATCGCCCCCAAGATGGGAGTTAATGTGAACCATTCTAGTGTCACAGAGAGATACATTTAATAACCGCACTGTAAGAAGTGCACATGGTTAGCTATCAATAATAATTCAGATCTAAAGACTTAAGAAAAGTAAAAATAAAGGCAAGCCGATTCGCTTAAGAGGGGGTGGATAAAGAAAAGAGTCGAGAGAGAAGTAAGGAGATAGGAATGAAACAAGAAACAAGAAAGAGAGGGGTGTGGGGTGGAAGGTTAGGACACGGGATCTCTTTCAGATTGAGTGGCATTGTTTGGTGATAACAAGTTAGGATGTCGAACTGTATTTAATCCATGGTGACCAGGTGTCTAAGAAGGAAACTCGAGTGTGGTTCACATAGGACACCGTTTCTGCTACAAGGTACAACTGGTGAACTTTAGTATGGAGCTGTTGGAGCGAAGGGACCTCAGCCGAGCGCCAGTATACCGGTATTAGGAGTTTGGCCGCTGCGATGATATTCTGGGCCAAGATTGATGTATATTTCTTTGAGGGCCATAGCCTGAAATTTAGCAAAGTCGTCTCTGGAGTTAATTGCACCTTTTCTCCCAGAACCATAGTGATCAGTTTTCCAGTAATTTGCCAAAAAGAAGATATGACAGGACATTGCCACCAGATATGGTAGTAGTTTCCATTTTCGGCACCACACCTCCAGCACTCAGCCGTGGATGGAGCCCCCCATCTCTGGCATTTAATGGGATCATGGTACCATCTCGTTATTATTTTATATGAGTTTTCTTGTGCTCGGACACAATGGGTGGGTCCATGAGAGGCTCTATATATGCGTGATATCTGTTCTTTCGTGAAGGTGTGTCCTAGATCTCTTTCCCATAGAGAAATATACGCTCGTTTGTGACAGTGGTTGGACAGTAAGAGCAAATGATATAGTTGTGAGAAAATTTTCGCGGGTCTAGCGGTTCTAGCACAAAGTGTCTCATAGACTGTCATAGGTCTGTTCAGGTCGACATTTTTAAGGTGACGACGCAGGAGGGATTTAATTGAGTTATAGGCGACGAAGGTTAAAGTTGTCAAGTCCGGGTGCCTTTGCAAGTCTTGGAGGGGGAGAAGGACACCTTCTTGGAGGAGGTGGTCTAAGGAAATACCCGAGTATTTAGGGCTCTTGGAGTGTCCGGTCGGGGTCGATGTAGAGCGTGCTAGAATGTCAGATAGAGACAAAAGGGGTGATAACGGCGGGGCTAGATCGTCTAGTGAGTCACGCCAGAGTTTAAGGGTGTTTTTAGTATGGGGATTGACTATATGCTCGGTACAGGTATTGGAGTGCATTAGGAATAGCGCTCTGAGGGGTAGGGGAGCAAGTGCCTCTTCAATCTCTATCCACTGCTTTTCCGTATTCCCTCGAATTATGTCTACTGTTCTCGACAGGATAGCTGCCTTATAGTAGAGCCTGATGTCCGGCACTCCCATGCCCCCTGATGATTTTGGGAGGGTAAGTGTACGGTATGCCACGCGCGGTCTCCTGGTCTTCCATATATATTTGGAGAAAAGGGAATTCACTTTATGAAGATAGGACGCCGGGATGTGTATGGGGAGCATTTGGAATAGATAAGTGAATTTTGGCAATATCAAGCTCTTCATAATGTTTTTCCTTCCCATCCACGAAAGGTAAGCATCTCTCCATTGCTTAATGAGCGTTGACGTGGAAGTGAGCAGAGGGGGAAAGTTCAGCGTAAACAAATCAGAATCTGTGCGCCCCAACTTCACCCCCAGGTATGTTATGTGAGTCTTGGGCCAGTGGAAGGGATATGAGTTTTGCAAGGTCACGAGAGTGCGATGGGGAACGCGAAAGTCTAACGCTTCAGACTTGGACATATTGATTTTGAAGTTAGAAATGCTGCCGTATTGTTCCACCAGTGCTATCAAGGCCGGGAACCCAATCAAAGGTTTAGTGAGAAACACGAGGAGGTCGTCCGCAAACGCAGCAGATTTGAAATGAGATTTATTGATGTGAACGCCCTCTATATCTCGATGTTCCTGAATGGCAATCAGTAAGGGTTCCATAGCCAGGACGAACAGGAGTGGAGACAACGGGCAGCCCTGTCTAGTGCCGTTATAAATTGTAAAGGGCTCCGTCAACGTGTCATTGATCTGAATACGGGCCGTCGGGTTATGATACATGGCCATAATGGTACCAACTAGCGAAGGAGGGAAACCGAAATGCAGTAACGTCACCTCCAGATAAGTCCAATCCACCCTGTCGAAGGCCTTCTCAGCGTCCGTGCCCACCAACACAAGGGGTTGATGTCGGGATTTCACATATTGAAGGATATGTAATATTTTATGCGCGTTATCTTTGCCTTCCCTACCGCTCACGAAGCCAGATTGATCTAACGAGATCAGTGAGGGCAAAAAATTCCTTATCCTATGAGCTATCATACTGGCCAGAAGTTTCAAGTCAACATTTAACAGTGAAATTGGCCTGTAGTTACTACATAAGTTGGGGTCTTTACCTTCTTTATGTATCAAGGATATTTTTGCTTCCAGCATTTGCTGCGGGAGGGGTTTACCCTCAAATGCCTCGTTACAAATCTTCAAGAGATGTGGTAGCAGAAGGGGTGCAAACGTTTTGTAGTAGTGGGCCGTGAATCCGTCGGGACCTGGAGATTTGCCTGTGGGACACTTCGACAGGGTGGATTGGAGGTCACTCATGGTGAATGGTCGGGTCAGTGATTGTCGCTGGTCTAACGTTAACGTGGGTAGATTCAGTCGTGTCAAGAAGTGGGAGGTGTCCAGGCGCCTCTGTTCCTTAAGAGCCTGTGTGTCGGCTGGCCTGAGATTATATAGCCCAGAGTAATAGTCCAGAAAGGCCTCCTCAATGTGTGATGGGTTGCAAGCTGTTAGCCCCTGTGAGTCAGTAATAGAGTGAATTAGAGTGCGGGCTTGCCGTTTACGTAGGTGTTTCAGGAGGAACTTGGAGGCTCTATCTCCATGCGCGTACATTCTATTTTTCCAGGAGGCATATAATTTAGCTGATCTGACATTGAGAGCGTCTCTCAGTTTCTGCCTCAGTTTGGAAAGAGTATCTAAGACTGTACGGTCAGAAGTATTTTTATGGTCCGTCTCCAAACGAGAGATTTCATCATAAAGTGTTTGAACCTCCTGATGCCGTTTTTTATTATGATATGACGCGATGGAGATAAGTTCACCTCTCAACACTGTCTTGTGGGCTTCCCAAAGAATTTGGGGAGATGTGTCGTGTGTATCGTTGAGTTGGAAGTAATGGTGAAGTGCGTCTGTAATACGTTTCCGCGTCGTAGGGGAGTCAAGTAGGGAGTCGTTGAGACGCCAGGATCTGGATTTCAGGTCTGTCCCAGAGGTGGACATTGAGAGTAGTACTATATTATGGTCAGAATATACATTGGGAATTATGTTTGCATCAGATATCCGCGATAGGCATAACCTAGGTATCAGGATATAGTCAATGCGGTGGTAAGACTTATGGGGGTTGGAATAAAAAGTATAGTCACGCGTGGTCGGGTGCATATAGCGCCAAGAGTCAAGGAGATGCATTGAAGTTAGAATAGCCCGTATCCTAGCTAGATCTCTGGGTGTATATGTGCTCTTTCGTTTAGATGTATCCAGCATTGGCTCAAGCGCTATATTCAGATCCCCACCCACAATCAGGGTACCTTCTCTGAAGTTCTCTATTTTTTTTAGAGTAGAAACCAACCATTTTAAGAGTTTTTTGTTAGGTGCATATAAACTGCATAAGGTTGTCAATGAGCCATTAAGGAGGCCCTTCACGCAGATATAGCGTCCCAAAGGATCCACCAGAGATTCTCGGTGTTGGAATAGTACTCCAGACCGTAGTGCTATGGAAACACCTCTTGATCTTGACTGAGTGGAGGTGGCATGGTACCAGGTGTTATATTGGCACCGCTCAAAATTCGGAATTTTGTCGGGCTTAAAATGGGTTTCCTGAAAGAACAGAATATCTGCTTTCTGTTTTCGTAGTCTATGCAGAGTCTGGTGTCGCGAGGTGGGTGAATTAAGGCCATGAGCATTGATTGTAGCAAACGTAATATTCTTACCGGTGTCATGCATGTTGTAGTACTTGGCGATCGGCTGACATCCCTGGAGCTGGATCGTGTTCCGTGCCTAGTAGGGACAGGGGATGGGTAGAGAGCGGAGGTAGGGAAAAAGAATCAGAAGAGAAAGAAATCCTAGATAGAAGAAAAGAAGAAAATGAAGAAGTCTCAATTATCAAACATAGTAGAGCAGTATGAACCAGTATAAAATTCAACATAGTTGGCTTGGACTATTGATAACCAACTCGAGGGGTTAGTTCAGAACGGAATTAACGTAAACAACTGCATTATACCTATCAAGTAGTATAAATTATGCGTAAGGGTTTGGAAGGAGAGGGTTATGGCTGTGCAATGACCTCCGGAAAGCAGAAGGTAAATGTTTCCCTACTCCCAAATATCGCCATAAGGCGGAGAGATTAACATGAACAATAACAGCTCTCCACCATGGCAAAAACGCATAAGTTGAGCGTGAATAAATGTAGGGTGAACCTGGGTAAGGCTAGTAAAGAAATAATAAAATCTTAGGTAATAAAGAAAGACATAAAATCAGTATCAATCAGCTTATGATTAACTCCACTTTTTCAAAGACAGGTACGAGACGGGGGTTTTGGCGCTATTCTTCCCGGATATAGCTCAGGTGGCATCGTCCGGGTCCTTGGCAGATGGTGATTTAGCGATCTTCCTTTTAATTCGTTGCGATTTTGGAGTCGCCTGTTGCCATGGTGTAGGACCTAGGATGGGTTTTTATCTTTGAGGCTGAGTGGAAAGCTTCCAGATCCGGGAATTTGTCAAGAGATATGTCCAAAGTCTCACAGGCCGTTTTCAGATCTGCGGATGTTCTGATGGTGATTCCCTGCCCCTCCGCTGTAACAAAGATCCCAAATGGGAAGAGCCAGCGAAAGCGATATCCCTTCTGTAGGACTGCATTGGTAAATGGTTTCAGTAGCCATCGTTTTTTCAAAGTAATGGCCGACAGATCTTGGAACAACTGGATTCGGGTACCTTCATAGGTTATCTCCTGTCTTTCCCGTGCTCTGCGGAGAACTAGATTCTTTACACGGTAGTCCAGGAAACGGCACAGCACATGTCGGGGAGCTTCTCCTTGTTGTGGTTTAGGTCGAAGGGCTCTATGGACCCGCACCAATTCAATGTCCTGAGGGTCATGTTCAGAAAGTAAGTCTTTAAAGATCTCCACTCCAGCCTTTTCTAGTGCTTCATTGGCCACAGTTTCAGGGAGACCCTTAATCCTAATATTCTGCCGGCGTTCACGGTTTTCATGGTCTTCAAGAGCAACATAGATGTCATGTATATGGTGTTCATGCTCTTTAAGGCCCTCTAGGATAGCATTGGAGTGGTGTACAGTTGTTATTTGGGCATTTTCCAGTGACTCCAGTCTGTGGCCTTGGTGCGTGAGGTCACGTTTAATCTCCGCTAGCTCTCGCCCAATCGGGCCGATAGCTTTGGCAAGGGCTCTCTTGATAAAGGAGCGGGTCACCATTGGGTCTCCAGATACACTACCTCCCTCTGAATCACTCTCCATGTCAGAGTCTGTGTCATCTGTGCAGGCCAGGACTGGCTTCCTGGTTGATTTAGGAGTGTCCTCCACTACGGCCTGTTTTTTAAGGAATTGGTCAACATCGGCTTGAGTTACAGCCTTTGCGGATTTAGGCGCACTCTTAGGTGGTTTAATGGTCGTCTTTCCCATGGTGGTATCTGTGGTCACCGTGTGACGTATTTGTGCAGTTTAAGTCTATATGTCCCCTCTAATTGGTTATGGTTAGTTTAAGGATTCATTGGTCCAAATTGTGTCCAGCAGGACAGAAAGCGGTGAAAAGGGAGTCTACAGGCACTGATATTGTAGTACCTGGTGCAGAGAGTGAAGGGTGCTTGCTGGGGGGTCCTCTGACCTCTTTGTTGTTGTGTATCAGGTTATTAGGTTATCAAAAAAGAAGTCCAGTTGACGAGTGGATAGGTTTATCAGGGGTAATCCCCAGGAAATAGTACACTGCCCAGTCTTATAAGCTGATCATATAGAGTCCCTTCAAGACGTTAGTTCCCAGATGGTTGGGGGGCTTCTCTCTGCGATTTATGGTGTACGATGTGAGGGGTGAACATCACCTCCACCTTCCCCAGTGACCACTGACCCGTTGCCTCTTCACCTCACTATAGTAAACCCCTGTCACCACAGATACAGTCCAGCCCAGCCACAGTTCTGTATTTTTATACACAGTGCAGGCAGTGACAGGCTGTCCCTTATGGATGAGGATCAGCCTCCACTTACCCTCTCCTGCAGCTTCTCCTGTCTGAAGATGAGCGGTCCTGGAGGTTTTTTTTCGGGTGGTTTATGTCTCTCCCGGCAGGGTCTGAGGCTTCCAGCTCCCTCTGTCTGCAAGCTCCGTTTCTTCCTGAGTGGTCGGCCGGAGCACGGGCTTCGGGTCTCAGAACGGCCCTGAGCACCCCTGATGGATCGCAGCTGGAACGTGGGGGCAGGAATACCTGGTCTCCACGTACACCCGCCGGTCTCCTCAGGACTACCGACCGGGCGCTGTGCCTCCGAGTGTCCCCCGCTTCTCTCCACTCGCAGCAGATGTTGGCAGATCCGGCGCGGCCTAGCAGAGCGGGCGCCGCCGCAGCTCTGCCTCGTGTGCAGCGGGGGCTGGTAGGGAATCCGGTCTTGTGCCTCGTTCCCCCGGTCCGATTGCTAAAAGAAGCACAGTGACCGGTTCAGGGGGTGGTGGCTGTTTAGCTGTGGGTCCGAGGGGCTCCGGTGGGCAGCCTGCAGGGATGGATGGCTGGGATGCTGTGTTCAGGTTGTGGAGCTCCTGGATACACGTCCTCCTCACATCGCGGCCATCTTGGACTCCCTAAGTGTTATGTCCTAAGTCTTAAGTTCTTAGTTCTAAGTGTTATGTAATAAGTCCTAAGTCTTAAATATTATGTAATAAGTCCTAAGTCCTAAGTGTTATGTCCTAAGTCTTAAGTCCTTAGTTCTAAGTGTTATGTAATAAGTACTAAGTTCTAAGTGTTATGTAATAAGTCCTAAGTCTTAAGTGTTATGTAATAAGTCCTAAGTGTTATGTAATAAGTCCTAAGTCCTAAGTCTTAAGTGGTATGTCCTAAGTCCTAAGTCCTAAGTGTTATGTAATAAGTCCTAAGTGTTATGTCCTAAGTCTTAAGTCCTTAGTTCTAAGTGTTATGTAATAAGTCCTAAGTCCTAAGTGTTATGTAATAAGTCTTCAGTGCTAAGTCCTAAGTCCTAAGTGTTATGTAATAACTCCTAAGTCCTAAGTACTAAGTGTTATGTCCTAAGTCTTAAGACCTTAGTTCTAAGTGTTATGTAATAAGTCCTAAGTCCTAAGTGTTATGTAATAAGTCCTAAGTCCTAAGTGTTATGTCCTAAGTCTTAAGTCCTTAGTTCTAAGTGTTATGTAATAAGTCCTAAGTTCTAAGTGTTATGTAATAAGTCCTAAGTTCTAAGTGTTATGTAATAAGTCCTAAGTGTTATGTAATAAGTCCTAAGTCCTAAGTGGTATGTCCTAAGTCCTAAGTCCTAAGTGTTATGTCCTAAGTCTTAAGTCCTTAGTTCTAAGTGTTATGTAATAAGTCCTAAGTTCTAAGTGTTATGTAATAAGTCCTAAGTTCTAAGTGTTATGTAATAAGTCCTAAGTGTTATGTAATAAGTCCTAAGTCCTAAGTGGTATGTCCTAAGTCCTAAGTCCTAAGTGTTATGTAATAAGTCCTAAGTCCTAAGTGTTATGTCCTAAGTCTTAAGTCCTTAGTTCTAAGTGTTATGTAATAAGTCCTAAGTTCTAAGTGTTATGTAATAAGTCCTAAGTCTAAGTGTTATTAGTCCTAAGTTTAAGTCCTAAGTCTAAGTTTATGTAATAAGTCCTAAGTTCTAAGTGTTATGTATAAGTCTGGTTTATTCTAAGTAAAGTCCTAATGGTATGTCCTAAGTCCTAATGTTATGTAATAAGTCCTAAGTCCTAAGTGTTATGTCCTAAGTCTTAAGTCCTTAGTTATTATGTATATCTAAGTCCTAAGTCCTAAATTTATGTATATGTCCTAAGTCCTAAGTGTTATGTCCTAAGTCTTAAGTCCTTAGTTCTAAGTGTTTATGTAATAAGTACTAAGTTCTAAGTGTTATGTAATAAGTCCTAAGTCTAAGTGTTATGTAATAAGTCCTAAGTGTTATGTAATAAGTCCTAAGTCTAAGTCTTAAGTGGTATGTCCTAAGTCCTAAGTCCTAAGTGTTATGTAATAAGTCCTAAGTTCTAAGTGTTATGTCCTAAGTCTTAAGTCCTTAGTTCTAAGTGTTATGTAATAAGTCCTAAGTCTAAGTGTTATGTAATAAGTCTTAAAGTGCTAAGTCCTAAGTCCTAAGTGTTATGTAATAACTCCTAAGTCCTAAGTCCTAAGTGTTATGTCCTAAGTCTTAAGACCTTAGTTCTAAGTGTTATGTAATAAGTCCTAAGTCCTAAGTGTTATGTAATAAGTCCTAAGTCCTAAGTGTTATGTCCTAAGTCTTAAGTCCTTAGTTCTAAGTGTTATGTAATAAGTCCTAAGTTCTAAGTGTTATGTAAATAAGTGCTAGCTAAGTTCTAAGTGTTATGTAATAAGTCTAAGTGTTATGTAATAAGTCCTAAGTCCTAAGTGGTATGTCCTAAGTCTCTAATATAGTCCTAGTCTAAGTGTTATGTAATTAAGTCCTAAGTTCTAAGTGTTATGTAATAAGTCCTAAGTCAGTTATGTAATAAGTCTAAGTCCTAAGTGTGTATGTAAAAGTCCTAAGTCCTAAGTGTTAGTCTAGTTAAGTCCTAAGTCTAAGTGTTATGTCCTCTAAGTCTAAGTGTTATGTAATAAGTCCTAAGTCCTAAGTGTTATGTCCTAAGTCTTAAGTCCTTAGTTCTAAGTGTTATGTAATAAGTCCTAAGTCTAAGTGTTATGTAATAAGTCTCTAAGTGTTATGTATAAGTCCTAAGTGTTATGTATAAGTCCCTAAGTCCTAGTTTAGCTAAGTCTTAAGCTAAGTTCTAAGTGTTATGTATAAGTCTAAGTCTAAGTGTTATGTAATAAGTCCTAAGTCCTAAGTGTTATGTCCTAAGTCTTTAAGTCCTTAGTTCTAAGTGTTATGTAAATTAAGTCTTAAGTCCTAATGTTATGTAATAAGTCCTAAGTCCTAAGTGTTATGTAATAAGTCCTAAGTCCTAAGTGTTATGTCCTAATGTCTTAAGTCCTAGTTTAATGTCTAATGTAATAAGTCCTAAGTTCTAAGTGTTATGTAATAAGTCTAAGTAGTGTATGTAGTCCTAAGTCTAGTAAGTGTTATGATAGTCTAAGTTTAAGTTCTATGATGAATGTCCTAAGTCCTAAGTGTTATGTCCTAAGTCTTAAGTCCTTAGTTCTAAGTGTTATGTAATAAGTCTAAGTTCTAAGTGTTATGTAATAAGTCCTAAGTCCTAAGTGTTATGTAATAAGTCCTAAGTGTTATGTAATAAGTCCTAAGTCTAAGTCTTAAGTGGTATGTCTAAGTCCTAAGTCCTAAGTGTTATGTAATAAGTCCTAAGTTCTAAGTGTTATGTCTAAGTCTAAGTCCTAGTTTAAGTGTTATTGTTATGTAATAAGTCCTAAGTCCTAAGTGTTATGTAATAAGTCCTTAAGTGTAAGTCCTAAGTCTAATGTGTTATGTAATAACTCCTAAGTCCTAAGTCCTAAGTGTTATGTCCTAAGTCTTAAGACCTTAAGTTCTAAGTGTTATGTAATAAGTCCTAAGTCCTAAGTGTTATGTAATAAGTCCTAAGTCCTAAGTGTTATGTCCTAAGTCTTAAGTCCTTCGTTCTAAGTGTTATGTAATAAGTCCTAAGTTTCTAAGTGTTATGTAATAAGTCCTAAGTTAAGTGTTATGTAATAAGTCCTAAGTGTTATGTATAAGTCAAGTCTAGAGTGTATGTCCTAAGTTCTAAGTTCTAAGTGTTATGTAATAAGTCCTAAGTCCTAAGTGTTATGTATTAAGTCCTAGTTGTTTATGTAATAAGTCCTAAGTCCTAAGTTTAGTTAAGTTAGTCCTAAGTCCTAAGTGTTATGTAATAAGTCCTAAGTCCTAAGTGTTATGTCCTATAGTAGTTCTTAAGTTACTTTAAGTTCTAAGTGTTATGTAATAAGTCCTAAGTCCTAAGTGTTTATGTAATTAAGTCCTAAGTGTCCTAAGTGTTATGTCCTAAGTCTTAAGTCCTTAGTTCTAAGTGTTATGTAATAAGTACTAAGTTCTAAGTGTTATGTAATAAGTCCTAAGTCTAAGTGTTATGTAATAAGTCCTAAGTGTTATGTAATAAGTCCTAAGTCCTAAGTCTTGTCCTAAGTCCTAAGTCCTAATTGTTATGTAATAAGTCCTAAGTCCTAAGTGTTATGTCCTAAGTCTTAAGCCCTTAGTTCTAAGTGTTATGTAATAAGTCCTAAGTGTTATTTAATAAGTCTTAAGTCCTTAGTGTTATGTAATAAGTCCTAATTGTTATGTAATAAGTCCTAAGTCCTAAGTCCTAAGTGGTATGTAATAAGTCCTAAGTCCTAAGTGTTATGTCCTAAATCTTAAGTCCTTAGTTCTAAGTGTTATGTAATAAGTCCTAAGTGTTATTTAATAAGTCTTAAGTCCTTAGTGTTATGTAATAAGTCCTAATTGTTATGTAATAAGTCCTAAGTCCTAAGTCCTAAGTGGTATGTAATAAGTCCTAAGTCCTAAGTGTTATGTCCTAAATCTTAAGACCTTAGTTCTAAGTGTTATGTAATAAGTACTAAGTCCTAAGTGTTATGTCCTAAGTCTTAAGTCCTTAGTTCTAAGTGTCATGTAATAAGTCCTAAGTCCTAAGTGTTATGTAATAAGTCTTAAGTGCTAAGTCCTAAGTCCTAAGTGTTATGTAATAACTCCTAAGTCCTAAGTCCTAAGTGTTATGTCCTAAGTCTTAAGACCTTAGTTCTAAGTGTTATGTAATAAGTCCTAAGTGTTATGTAATAAGTCCTAAGTCCTAAGTGTTATGTCCTAAGTCTTAAGTCCTTAGTTCTAAGTGTTATGTATTAAGTACTAAGTTCTAAGTGTTATGTAATAAGTCCTAAGTCTTAAGTGTTATGTAATAAGTCCTAAGTCCTAAGTCTTAAGTGGTATGTCCTAAGTCCTAAGTCCTAAGTGTTATGTAATAAGTCCTAAGTCCTGAGTGTTATGTCCTAAGTCTTAAGTCCTTAGTTCTAAGTGTTATGTAATAAGTCCTAAGTTTTAAGGGCTATGTAATAAGTCCTAAGTGTTATGTAATAAGTCCTAAGTGTTATGTAATAAGTCCCAAGTCCTAAGTCCTAAGTGGTATGTCCTAAGTTCTAAGTCCTAAGTGTTATGTAATAAGTCCTAAGTCCTAAGTGTTATGTCCTAGGTCTTAAGTCCTTAGTTCTAAGTGTTATGTAATAAGTCCTAAGTCCTAAGTGTTATGTAATAAGTCCTAAGTCCTAAGTGTTATGTAATAAGTCCTAAGTCCTAAGTGTTATGTCCTAAGTCTTATGTCCTTAGTTCTAAGTGTATTGTAATAAGTCATAAGTCCTAAGAGTTATGTAATAAGTCCTAAGTCCTAAGTGTTATGTAATAAGTCCTAAGTCCTAAGTCCTAAGTGGTATGTCCTAAGTCCTAAGTGTTATGTCCTAAGTCTTAAGTCCTTAGTTCTAAGTGTTATGTAATAAGTACTAAGTTCTAAGTGTTATGTAATAAGTCCTAAGTCCTAAGTGTTATGTAATAAGTCCTAAGTGTTATGTAATAAGTCCTAAGTCCTAAGTGTTATGTCCTAAGTCTTAAGTCCTTAGTTCTAAGTGTTATGTAATAAGTCCTAAGTCCTAAGTGTTATGTAATAAGTCTTAAGTGCTAAGTCCTAAGTCCTAAGTGTTATGTAATAACTCCTAAGTCCTAAGTCCTAAGTGTTATGTCCTAAGTCTTAAGACCTTAGTTCTTGTTCAAATATTTTTTTATTGAATCAATAAAATGAACATCAACTGGTAATTGATTAACAATAACATTTTTTTTCAATAGGAATTTAAGTTTTTAAGTCGGTAAACTTTGGTTAACAGTAGAATTCTGATAAACAATAAGGTCAAAGAAAGAGATAGTAGTGGGGGGGAAAAAAAAGGCACAATGGGGAGGGGGGGGGGAAGTTTCAATTCAATAGCTAAAGCTGTTCGTGTTCCACTTCAAGATGGTCATTATTCGTAGGAAATGCTTTGTTCCAAGGTGTCCATTTTTTTGCATATTTCTTCAGTAGATTATTTCTTGCTGCGTGCGTCCATTCGTATGTGTTGTGTGTCGCTATAGTATTAATCAGGGTGTTAAAAGAAGGTGGAGTGGTTTCCTTCCATTTTTGTGTTATTAGAGTTTTGGCAGTTAAAATTATATGAGTAACTAGTGCTCTTAATTGTATACAGACTTTGTCTATGCCTATGAGAAGTAGAGTGAATTCCGGTGTTAAATAAATCTCTTCTTCGGATATTTCGTTTATGAGTAATTGAATTTTCCCCCAGTATTCTTCAAGTGAGGGGCAACTCCATAGTATATGCTCTAAAGTTCCTAGGTTATCACAGTTCCTCCAACACATAGGGGATTGTTTGATGTCGAATTTGTGTATTTTAATTGGAGTGTAGTACCATCTTGTGGTAGTTTTGTAGAAATTTTCTAGAAGAGATGCATTAGTTATACTTTTGTGGACATTTTTGTAGGCCATTTCCCAGGATTCCAATTCTATTGGGGTGTGAAGTTCTTTGGCCCATGTTTCCATATTTGGTAGTTCTGTGATTTTTGAGTCTATGTTGAATTCAGAATATATGTTTCTTAGATTCCAAAAAATTTTAGCTTGTCCAAATCTGAATAGTTGGGTCACGATAAGTGGTAGGTGAAATTTGTCATTGAGGTTACCAAGAAGTGTTTTCAATTTATTCCAGATTGGTTGGTCCTCGCTGGATAGTTTGAATTTAATTTGAAGTAGTGACAAAGGTAGAAGTTGGTTTTCGTTGTCCATAATGTCTGCTAGGGTTTTTATCCCTTTGTCTGACCACGTTTTAATTTTGAGGCTTTTTGTGAAAGCTGAAAGAGCGTCTATTGGGATCCATTTCGGAGGGATCTTTGGTTGGGATTTGGAAGTAACTGAGACAAGTGATCTCCATGCACGAATTGTTGTTTTGAGTATAGGTTCTTTCGGTAGCTTTTTGTTTTTTCCGGAAAGATAGGTCAGTAGATGCCATCTAAGATCTTCTATTTTCCTGTTGGGTTTTTCGAGCTCTACCCATTTTGGTTTATTAGAGACGTCCCACCATTTCTGGCTTAGTTTAATAATTGTAGCGTGATAATAGGCTGAGATATTTGGTACTGCCAGTTCTCCTCTGTTTCTGCTTTTTTGTGTTGTGGGCAGAGAGATCCTTGGTTTCTTCCCTCCCCATATAAATTTAGCAAGTTGGGTTTGTAATTTTTTACACCAGGATTGCGTAAGATGTAGAGGGATTGATCTAAATACATAGAGAATTTTGGGAAGGACGAATAATTTATATGCTTCGATTTTTCCTATCAGTGAAAGTTCAGTTTTAGAAATATTTATGATGTCATTTTGTATTTTCTTGTAGAGCAATTGAAGGTTAGTTTCGTAAATGTTGTTAGTTGATGTTGTGATTGTTATACCTAAGTAATTTAAATTTCCGGCTTTCCAATTAAAGGGCGTAATTTGTTGTAGAGTTTTAATTGTGATTTCGTTTAGATTAAAATTTAAGACCTGGGTTTTTTCAATGTTGATTTTATAAGAAGATATATTTGCAAAATCTTGTATAGTAGTTAGGAAATTGGGGATAGAAGAAATTGGATTAGTGAGGGTCAAAATAATATCATCTGCAAATAAGCATATTTTGTAATCAGTTTGATTTATGTTTAAGCCCGTTATGTTTGGGTTCATCCTAATTTTCTGCGCTAAAGGTTCAATAAATAGGTTGAATAATGAAGGGGAAAGAGGGCACCCTTGTCTTGTTCCGTTCGTCAGAGGGATTGGGTCAGAGAGGTGATTGTTTGTGAGAATTCTGGCTGATGGGTTACTATAAAGAGATTTAATAGAGCTTAGAATACTTCCCTGAAATCCAAATTTTTGGAGGACTTCAAAAAGATAGTCCCATTGGACTCTGTCGAATGCCTTTTCGGCATCGACAGAGACCAACACTAATTGGTTATTCGTGATTTCTGAGTGTGATATTAGGTTCAAAATTCGTCTAGTTGCATCAGTTGAGTTTCTGTTTATAGTAAAACCTACTTGGTCATTGTTTATTAGGTTTGGTAGTATACGCTGAATTCTTGAGTTAATTGTTTTAGTAATTATTTTTAAATCAGTGTTTAGTAGTGAAATGGGTCTGAAATTGGATACTAGGTCTTTATCTCCTTTGTTTTTTGGGATGACTGAGATAATTGCTTGTAGCATTTCTTGGGGTAGCTTAAAATCCTTATCAGTTAGGGAATTTATTAGTTTCGTTAAATAGGGAGTGAGAATGGTTTAATTGTTTAGGTAGTATTCATTTTGTATTCCGTCTGGTCCTGGCGATTTGCACTTGCTTAATGAAAGTATGGTTTGTGATATTTCTTTTTCAGTATAATGCTCATTAAGCTTAGTTAGTTCTTCCTTAGTTAGGGATGGGAGGGTAATTTCGTCTAGGAATTTTTTGATATTAGATTTTGAAGGTTTTGGTTCAGAAATGTCATCTTTTAGATTGTATAGATTTCGATAGAATTCCGCAAAAGTTTTTGATATTTCCGGTGGGTTTTTTTCAATTTGGCCAAGTTTGTTTTTAATTTGGTGTATATTAGTTTTGGTTCTGTGAATTTTAATGAGGTTTGCGAAAGTTTTGGTTGGTTTGTTAATGTTTGAGTAAAATTTTGATTTGGAAAGTCTTACAATTTTGTCAAATTCATGAGTTAATAAAGTTTTGAGTTCAATTCTCAGTTTCAGCAAGTTTTGATGGTTTGCATCAGACGGATTTGTGATGATTTCTTCCTCTAGTAGCTTGATGTCTTGGTTGATTTTTTTTGTTTGGCTTTGAAGTGCTTTCTTATGTTGTGCGTTCAGTTGAATTAGGATTCCTCTAATTACAGCTTTATGTGCTGTCCACAGAGTTGCGATGGATACATCTTTAGTGTCGTTGATTTTGAAGTAGTTTCGTAATTCTTCTTGTATTTTTATTTTATATTTGGGATGTGAGAATAAATATGAATTAGCTCTCCAAGGTGAGTTTTTGTTAAAGGGATGATTGTTAGAAGTTTCGAAGGTTATGGGCGAGTGGTCTGACCAAGATTTTTGTAGGATAGTGATTGATTTGATTTTATGAAGGGAATGTATATTTGTCAATACCAGGTCGATTCTTGAAAAAGATCTATGAACATTTGAATAGTGAGTGAACTCAATTGAAGATGAGTGTAGACATCTAAATACGTCATAAAGTTCTTCTTCTCTGATAAGTCCGTCTATTTGTGTATTAGTATTTCTGGATTTATTGGATGTGTCTAGGGAAGGATTAGGTATTGCATTGAAGTCTCCAAATATTAGTAGTGTGCCTTGTTGAATTTCCTGAACAGTTTTGAGGAATCGTTTTATGAAAGTCGTTTGTCCTTTGTTGGGGGCGTAGATGTTAGCTAATGTGTAAATCACGTCATTTAGTTTACAGGTAATTATTATAAATCTGCCTTCATTGTCTTTTATGGTTTTGATCTCCTCAAATTTTAATGAGTTGTTAATTATGATTGCGACTCCAGCTCTTTTCTTTACATTTGATGAAAGAAATATGTGTGGATACTTTTTGTTACTAAATTTTGGTAGTTTTTCTACTGCGAATCTTGTTTCTTGGACTCCAGCTACTTCCACATGGTTTTTTGTTAATTCTTTCCACAGGTGGAAACGCTTTTGTGGAGAGTTTAGCCCATTGGCATTTACAGTCATGAATTTTATAGACATTCTTGCAATTAATATTTCTCTGTTATTAGGTGGGACACTTTAGTTGAGTTAGAGAGGGAGGTAGGATTTAGGGAAAGTATAGGGAAGAAAGTACACAGATTAGTACTAAGTCTAATAAATGAAAGTTTGAGCAGGAAGTTATCAGTAAAAACGTTGTGAACTTCCTCAATAGGCTCGTGTTTCAGCCTTAGGTGCCTTCGTGTTCGGACCTCTCATTTGTTGGGGGTCATTATTCAGTGATGTGGAGGTTTTTTAGTATCTTTAGTCCAGTTTCGGTATCTTCAATAGTTATGTTTTTCTGTTTGTAGGAGAACATGATGGTGTTAGAGGGTCTTCCCCATCTGTACATTATCTGGTTTTTTTGTAGTATTTCTGTAATGGGTTTTAAGGCCCTTCTTCTTTGCATTGTGTCTTTTGAAATGTCCGAGAATATTCTCAATTTCTCATAGGGAGATGGCAGATGGATCTTTTCTCTTGCATAGTTGTTGATTTTTTCTTTGGTTTGGTAGAATGTGAATCTTACTATGATGTCTCGTGGTATTTCATCGGGTAGGCGTTGTGGCTTGGGGAGTCTGTGAGCCCTTTCAATGGAGGTTTCAATTTCTGGTATGGAAGGGCATACTTTTCTTATAAGGGATTTGGTGTAGGAAATTAAGTCGTGGGGTTTAACCGATTCCGGGATTCCTCTTATCTTCAGATTGGATCTGCGATCGCGATCTTCCCTGTCAATTAATCTGTCTGTGAGCGTTTTAATTTCGTTTTTAGCTTTGGTTAGTTCCGTATGTTGGGTCTTGACATCTAGTTTGAGATCTTCTACTTTTTTTTCAATTGTATCCATTCTGGAATTTATTGCGTTAATGGAGGATTTTACTTCAGAGAATTGTTCTTTAATCTCTTCCTTTAGAGATGTGAAGAGTTGCAGAAAGAAGTCTCTGTCTGGTGGATTCCCTATTTCTGGATTAGTGACATGTATTGTATTTTCTTGAGAGACCTTAATTCTCTGTCTGGCTGGACTCCTAATTTGTGCTTGACTTAGTTCAGTCTCTTTTTGCTTAGTTTTGCTTTGAGGTGGTGAGCTAATCTCTTTCCTTTTTGTGCTTATGATCGTGGGTTCAAAGATCATTAGGTCCTCTGCGTGTTCCTCCTTTTCCAGTTTTTTCCCTTCTTGGTGGGTTTTGTCTTTATTTTTAATGACTTTGTTTGGGCTGTAGACAAGGTTTTGAGTTTTATTTTTAGTGTTTAAGTTGGAATCCATTTTTAGTTCGGTCAAATTGTTATTTGAGAGTCCCCTAGGTTTATTTGACATATTATTCTGTCAAAAGGGTTTAGGAGTCAAGTTAACTGTTTTATGTTGATTAGTAACTTGAAATGCTTTATTTAGGGTTTAGCAGAGGTGTCTCTTATAGGATATTGTGTCCTATTTCTATAGGGTTGAATATACTGGGATCCAAGTTTCTACTATTGGTTAGTTCTTATGTATAATCTCCTTAGTAGTAATTTAAAATTAGTTCTTCTTAGATGAGTCTTTTGTTCTTTATCTGGACTGCAGTTATAGTCTGTTTACTTTAAATGGGTAAGTTGCTGCTCTTCCCTTAGAGTTTGCTTACAGTAGTGCTTTTCTTTCACTCGGCAGTGATTAGTTCTCACTGCAGTGTAAGCTGACAGCTAGATGTGCCTGCGAGTGGACCGAGGCGAGGGAGTGGCTTACTGGCGCGGCCTTCTTTCTGTGCGGATATCCTTCCGCCGGGCGCCGCACTAAAAGTAGTGCTTAATTAACTGATGCACCGGAGACGCAGCTAGTGCGGGGAGCGCGCGATTCACTCACCGGAGACCTCCCTGCAGTCGAGTGTTCACCTGGGGTCCGTCCAGCTCCTTCCTCCGCGACTGGGACAGGTAAGTAGGTGCCCTTCTCTCCGGGTCCGTGACCGCGCCTGTTCTCGCCTCAGCCCCGGCGTCCCTTCTCCGACTCGATGCACCGTCGGGTGGCTCCCGGTCTCCCGGGAGTCCTCCTAGGTCCTCCGCTCACGTGGTCCGCTCCTCTCTCCGTCACCTCGTCTCCAAGATGGCGCTGGCCTGTATTAGCTAGATGGTGAGGTAGACTGTTGATCTGCTGTGGGATCGTTAGTCAGGGAAAAGTTTCTGTGAGTCACCCCTTATGGTCTGTATGGGGTTCTCTAAGGGTCCTGAGGCTTTTTTGGTTTTTAGTGACTTTAGAGAAACTGAAACCGTCGCTTTTCTTGTGGGGGCACCGG